>NCVS01005476.1:19982-39852 GCA_003055095.1 Goniozus legneri | reverse complement strand
TACAAAAATTTTGCTTAGCACAAACATTACCAAGCTAATTATCTTTCGAAGGAATGCTTACTCGTCGTATTCGATTGAAAATTGCGGCCGTACGAGCACGTCAAAGAAGAGTTCACGACATTACCCCCATCTACTCTACTGCTCCGCTGTAATTGTATAAGTGTTACTCTATACATATTACATATACTCAACATTGTTGTGAAAATAGAACTAGAATTATGAAATATTTGCATCAGTAACTGATCTTAATTATTTACATAGATTTAACTAGAACATTTATATAATCTATTTGTACAGCAATCACCCAATAACCAAAAATGGTTGCAAGTATCTACAAAATTTATAAAAATAGATTTTGATTTATAAAGCTAATAATAGAATAGTATGATACAGTATACACGTACCGCTCGAAAAAAACGATAATCAAGAGAAAAGCTTTTGAAAAAATTTAAATTGAACGGTACTTTCAATATTTGTAAGCTGAACATACAAATCTACAAAAGAAATAATAAAAGTTGGATTTCAAACTTATTTATATGTATTAACTATACTATTGATAAAACAAAAGAATTTATACCTCTTTTTGAATTTTTGGATTAATATTTTTGAAGCTGTATAAAATTTCTTTCGTTCGCATTTCCTGCACAAATAATTGAATTTTTGTAAGAGATTTTTCAAATTTATATTCAATTCCGTCATACTTCCTGAATAGATTTTTCAGCAGTGTAACACAGTACTATTAAAGTTCCAAAACTATATGATAGTACCATTGACATTTCATAACCAATTTTTAACATTTTACGAAGAGAATTTTCGGTTACAATAGTTATATACACGCCATAAAGATTCAAGACAATCTCTACCATCATGTAGAATGTGTGTACAGTTAAAATAAAACCGAAAATTTTACATAATTCCTTGCCACGTCTACAAAGATCGAGATGGATTAGTCTGCAACTAACAAAATTAAACAACTGTATTGTCATAATGTATTGATTACTTTTTAATGGTTCACCTCGTTATCTCGATGAGAGTGACTTCATTTTTTATAAAATCAGTCTGAACTCTAGTAATTTTTCTTGTTTGAAATACTTCATGATCATTTGAATTCAAACAATCTTTTAATATACTATTCATACGTTTGAAACGATATGTTATACATCTGTAAGCAATAATATTATTGTACTAAGTCTTTAATGAAAGTTCGTAAATCACAAAGATGAATACATACTTAATATTTAATACAATATCGGTACACTTGAACCAGTACATTGATATTACCAGAATGAATACAAAATTTGAATGAATTAACTTGATGTTATTAGTTCCAAATATCATGTTTACATATGGCAAGGTTACGGATAACTGGTATGCGATTGTAATTGAAATAGATATGAAAGTTGTGACCCTTGTTTTTTTGTAATCGGTCATAAATCCTTGTAGCAAATTCAATGTCTCATCTAAAGCTTTTAATTTTTGAAGATATTTATCATATATCTAAAATGAAAATTTTCTATGAAATAATTGAATCTCAGATTAACGAATTGAATTTCTGTTAGAGGAATAAACGTGCCGGATCAAATATATAACATTATATTATTAACTTGTATTACTTACATCTTGATTTACACAACTATGAATTATGTTTGCAGTGCTAAGAATAATCAAAGCATATTTGAATATATGAAAAGAGTCATTATATAGTTTACCAGATACAATCCACTCTTCAGGGTTAATCGAATATAACACTCCGAAAATTATATTTATTTCAATAAACAATGTAATATAAATAACATGTAGGAAAAATTTTTTTCGAGACGAAGAATAATTAAATAATCGAAAACCAAATATATAATTTATAATTTTCATCACTCTGAATGCATCTTTTATCGATTTTGATGTATATGAATTCGACAGAGTCATATTTTCTACACCTAAAAAAGTGAAATTTCAAATCACTAATCGGCTTATTGAACCCTTGAGAATCGCCATGTCATGAAATCATATTACTTATCGACGTAATGCAAAACATTTCTACTTCGCGATCAAAAAGGTATTTCCGCTGATGACAATCAAAGCACACGGATAATTGTTAAATGTGATTAATTATGTAAATTGTCGGTGTTCCATAGAACTATAAACTGTATTTAATTTATCTGTTTGTACTGCAATTACAGTGTAGCCAATTACAGTTGCAATTATCTAAAATTTTACGTCAAATTAAATTTCAGTGAAAATTAAAATTTTTTTTCTTCTATTGAACTACATACGCCACGAAATAATTTGTGACAAATTGCGACATTACGAAAAACAGAAATATTTAACGATATAGCCAACGTTTGTAAGCTGAACATATTAATCTGAAATATTTCAGAACTTATATTATTTATCAACATGTATATTAATTGACTAGTAAAACCTCATTCCAAACTTCATGATCAATCAATCTAAATTTATGTAAAATCTCTTTCGTTTTTGCAATCTAAAAAGAAATAAAATCAATTTTCAAGCTGTTTATGCATTATTTAATTTTATTATGATATTTCTTACTTCTTGATAATTTTGTTCGCCAACGTGACAAAGACTGGCTAAGATTAAAATATTAAAAATCACGTGGGTTCCTAAATCTAATAACATTATATAGTAATTAGTACATTTCTCAGTGACCATCATCGCATATAAGCCATTAATATTAAGAACCAGCATTGAAGTTTGCAAGAGGAATATTATGTTTAATGAAATGTTGAATGTACCAATTATCATCGCTGTGCATTTGCACATCTCTAGATGAACTTGCCTATTAAAAAAATATTTTCAATATGTATACCTACAATTGATTGCGACAAAAATTAAATCTCTTTACCTCGCTACTTGAATAATATAAATCTTCTTTTCCTTGTGAATTTGAGTTGACCATTTGTAAATCTTAAAAAATGTTTGATCAGCTTTAATCGATAAATCTTGATATTTCATAAGCAACTCATTTATGCGTTTGAACCTGTACATAATGCACCTACGACATAATCAATTACAGTATCATTTTCAGTATTTATGGTTTCTGATAATTACTCGAGACTGAGGACTACATTAACAAATGTATACCAGCCCATTGTCATAATGACTAGAAATGCTTGCCCTGCATGATAGATTCTAACACCATTGCTGTTTAAAAATTCATTAAAGTTTACTGTAAATTTATAATAGTCTACTATAGCAAATCTTGGATACATTAAAAGACAAATGAATATTATGTTTAATATAATAGCAAATATCGTTCTTATAGTAATCCGTTCATAATCATTTGCAGGAACTTGTAATTTTTCCAATGTTTCATCCACAAATGTCAGTCTTTTCAAATAATGATCGATTTTCTAAAATTTGAATTTAAATTCCAAAGTTTGTAAAATCATTTTCATAAGTATGATAATATCTACTCACGTTAGCATTGATACAACCATAAATTACGTAAACTGTACCAGCAAATAACAGACAGTAACGAGTAAGTAAACGAACACCGTACATGTATATTACACTATCGATAACCCAGGTATGTTGGAGGAATGAGTATGCCATTCCAGTGAAACTATTAATGATAAGTACTACTAATATATATAAAACATGTACAATGAATTTCTTAGACGAATGTGAGAAATTAAATGTTCGGAGGCCAAACATGTAGCTTAATATAATCATTAATTTGTAGGCATCATTTATTGATTTAAATTTGTAGAACAACATTTCGTTCATTGATAACGTTCATTCTCTAAGGAATAGTGAAATTATTACCTGGAAATATGTAATTTATGTGATTACTATTGGTTATTAAATAGAATGAAATATCGCACTTGTGTAATTTAATAATTTGTTTTTTTTTTCAATATATGTGATATAGTAAGTTTAATTTTTAAAAATCAAGAAGCAAACTATTACCCACACTGTCAATAAAAATACGTATTAGCTGATGACAATGAACACACACTGAATTGATTGAATTTAAGCTACTGTAGAATAACTTTCGCAATAACTGTAATATTATTATTACGAACTAATTTCATACATTACACTTCTTTATAATATGTATTCAATTTATCCACTTGGACTGCAACAATTGTGTAACTAATAACAGTAGCGGTAATCTAAAATTTATTAGGTTCAGTATGAAAGAAAAAACACAAAATCCAAGTTCTGATATTTGATCAATAACGTACCCCACGTAATAAATGATGGCCTATTATAACATTACGAAATATAGATATATTAAACGAAATAGCCCATGTTTGCAAGCTAAACATGCTAATCTACAAATGATGAATACTCGTGATAATTTATAATTTTAAACAACACGAGGTGTAAAAGTGCTATAAAAAAGAAAAGGTAATTTTATACTTCATTTCGATCTTCTGAATCGAGTATCGTATAACTGTGTAAAATTTCTCTTGTTCTCAAAGCCTGAAAATGAGATTTTCATAACATTTCGTCTTTTTACGTAATTATTTGCGTAAAGATTTTTTATACTTCTTGAATTACGCGTTCACAAACATGGCAGAAGCAAGTTGTTACTAAGATGTTGAAAGTTACGTTTACTCCAAGATCTATCGTCATCAGATTACAATTTGTACAAGTTTCGGTAACCGTCATAGCATATAAACCATTAATATTGAGAATCAACATGAAAGTTTGCAGTAACATTATCACTTCCAAAGTAAATTTGAAGATATCGCAAATCATTGAAGTGCACTTACTCAACTCAATATGAATGTGTCTATCGAATGAAACGTTTCCATTTAATTTACTTCGACTAATGCATTCATTTATCATAATTTTATCAGTCAGCTATCTTACCTAGCTATATGAATAATCCAGATTCTTTCTTTGCTGCGAATATGGTTTAACCATCTATGGACAACAGGGAATAGCTGATCGGTAGTTGCTGTTGAATCCTGATAATTCATTAGCAGATCGTTCATTTGTGTAAGTCTATGTGTAATGCACCTATGAAGTATTTTATTCATATTTAATATTTATAACATCTCGAATTTGTGTTATTAAATTCACATGATGTTTAATAATTACTCGATATTAATTCCGATATTGATTATTGTGTACCAGCTCATTGTCATAATTAGCATGAACATTAAAGCCGAATGATAGTCGAAAAGCCCCTTTGAACTTAGAGGTATAATATTGAATGTTGGGTACGACATAAAACAAAAATATACTATATTCATCATTATGGCTAAAATTGTTACTATGATTATTTTTCTATAGTCATTAGTAGGAACTTGCAATTTTGTCATTGTCTCATCCAGAAGATGCAATTTCATTATATAATGATCATATTTCTATAAATTACAAAATTTAGCCAGGAGATATCATTTTGATTCAAAGAACAAGATCAAATTTACTTACATCGCTACTAGCGCATCCTCGAGTTATATAAATGATACCAATTATCGCAAGCGTATAATTAAACAATTTGTTTCCTGTCATATATATAATACTATCTATGACCCAAGATTGTGGAGTGAAAGAGTAAGTGAATCCGATAATGATATTAGGAAGAAGTATTGTAACAATGTACAATATGTGTAAAATTAGTTTCGACGAAATCGATAAAGATCTGAACGTTCGAAGACCCAATAAGTAGTTTAACAGCCTCATTATTTTGAAAGCATCTTTAATCGATTCAGGTGTTTTGGTGAATAAATTATCCTTCATATACGTCATTTCTGTTCGCTATTATTTTACAAAATTTCCTAAAATCGAACGAAAGTCAAATTTATAGTTCCAGTGACATATATAAGTATGGAACAAGAACGAAGATATATAGGAAAAGAGGCAAGATAAGTATGTACTTAATATGACTATTAAAAATTTTAAATTGAGGAATAATCAGTTTCTAATGTACAATCCCATTCAGTATTTGATTTTAGGAATCAAATCCACATTCCTGTTGCAATTTGATCATTTGTGCAACAATTACAATATATTTGGCAATAGTCCCCACCATCTGTAAATTTTCATGGTGCTTAAATTAATAATAAATTAACTTCGCTAATTTTCTTCTCTCGTAACAACATGAATGATTACCTTCACCAAAAGAGTATAACCGAGAATATCATAACCCGGGAGCAATATACCGTCAGGCATTATCGACGTTTGCAGAGAAAATACATTCAACTATACAAAACAGAATTTGAAAAAAATCCAATCGAATTTAATTACTGTTTTTTATTTGCTTTGTTGCCTACATACCTCATTCCTTATACGAAAATTTGTTAATTCCAAACAATGCAAAATTTCTTTAATTCTCTTAATCTGGAGATAAAAAAAATGTGTTTAATATTATTAACATTTTTATTATGCTTTGTGTAATAAATCAACGTACTTCATAAATAAATGTTTGACAGGCATAGCAAACAAGCGCGATGAGTATAAAGTTCATTGTCGAACTCAATATTACTAGAATCATGAATAATTTCATCTCATCTGGCAAAGAATCCAGCCTAGTCAACCAACCAAATAAAGCGTGAAGGTTGATAACAAGTATAAGCGTTACTATCGATAATAGCGCGGACAGTGAATTATTGAAAAGTTCACTTAGTATTTTAGCACATTTTCGCAGCTCGAGATGAACCTGTCTGTTTGTATATTTGTTAATTTAGTTTTAAGTTTAAATAAATAGAAGTAGCGAAATATTATGAGGAATTAATACAATTTTAACCTTACTCAGCTATCAGGATTGCTTGCAGTTCATCAATCGCGAATGAGTTTACATGAATTTGTTTCAAACATCCGTTTACAATTTTAATTAAATTCTTATGATCGTCTGTCGCAGTTCGGATTTGATACTTTTCCAAGAAGTCATTCAAACGTTTGAATCTATGAGATACGCATCTACGATATGATTTTTGATAAAAATACTGTTCTCAAATAGGATCAATTCAATTCATTCACTATGATAATTATACATACTCTACATTAATTATTAAGTCATATATTTTGAAGTAACCTGCGCCAAGACATAAGAAATAGACTAAACTATTACAGATTCTTATATAATCCGTTGGTGTTATATGATAAAAAAGTGTGCACACATATACAAAATACATAATAATCATAATTATTGTCCTTTTAATTATATACTTATAATCAGTCACTGGTACATTTAAATTTTCTAATGTTTCATCTATGTGTTTTAATTTTTTGAAGTAATAACAATATTTCTAAAATCAAGTAGACAATTAAAGACGATGAAAACAAACTCCAATTCTCAACAATTTAAACTTACAGCTGTGTTGAAGTAACCATCACCTACACATATTAAAGCCAAAGCTAGAGAAAAGTATGTAGCTACTACTTGAACAACTTCATAGAATGAATTTTCCATAGAATTCCGCAACGTTTTGTACGTAACCGTGTACGACAAGTTTATATTAACAGCAATAAATAATATTATATATATCACATGGAAACCCCATTTTATCGGAAAACGAGAATAATCGATCTTTCGAAAGCACAAAATTAAATTTATTCCTCTCATTAATCGAAATGAATCGTCGATCGATGTAGGATTATAAAACGTTGATAACATATTTGTTAATCAATTTCCGAGATAACTCAATTACCTAAAACTGTGAAATCTATATAAACTCGTTACATTCCACACTCAATGTTACCGCCAGAAAGAGCCGCCGATAACAATGTCTCTCCGAACTTGCAATTAATACAAAAGTCGAAATAGCGAGAAAAGAACGACATTAATTGTAAGACAAACATCCAAAGCGATGGAAAAACAATAAAGAAAATTAGAAAGTACGAGAACAAACTTCCTCGGGAAGAGGCTCGGGCGGGTATACGCGCGAGCCTCTGTGAAACGAGAAATTACACGGCGCTCGGCAGGACCACTCGTATCTCCGATTTCGCGATCTCACGGGCGATAACGGGCCCGATAATCCCGCCTATAATAGGATCGATGCGCGTCGCGATTGATTTTACCGCACGAATTCCCGTGATGAATTCCCGGTACGGCGATTCTCCGCGCCTTCTTGCGTATGCGCGCACGCGACGGCAGGTGCGCGCTCTCGCTCTCGCCGGGAGAGAGAATACGAAAGGAGGAAGCGGAGAGAAAGAGGAGGGAAAATAATCAACGGTCCCGGCCAAGAGGAGTCGGAGAAAGAGCCAATAATACAGACACGAGATCGCGCGTCGTTATAACGATGCGGTAAAATGCGCGCGTTAGCCGCTCGATTACGTATTTAAATGCGGTTCCGGTGATCAGCTGCCGCGACTCGCCAGCCGGAATTCCTCGCCTGAGAAATCTCGCCGCTGCGCGAACGTTGAACGTTCGCATCGACAACGAACAGTTGGTCCTACACTGAGAAAAAAATGTTGAACCAATTAAATATACTTCCAAGAGGATTGCGTGGAAAAATTCATTAGCCGCTTTAACAATTATTTTGTTGAACTGTCTGTCCTCTTGGCAGTATATATTTTTCCCAGTGTAGGTGTTACAGGAGGTACGATGTCATCGACGCTCTCAGCGGGAGTGCACAAACTCCATCTGATACATCGGGAGGTACCGGGTTACGTTCGGGTCGTGATATCGAAACAAGGAACGAAACGGAGGGAGAATCGAAGAAATATGTAGCCGAGAAGAAGGCGCGCGAAGAGGAAAATAATCGGGCATAAACGACGTTAATATTAATAGCTAGCGCGGTGGATTATTAATAAACGTGTGAGAAGACAATGACCATGCGCGCGCGGACTCGGAGTTTTATCGCGGTCCAGAGATCGACGAAAAAGGTAAAGGGTTGAGAAGAAAATAAAAAAAAAATATAAAAGAGGGAAGGATCTCGGTGGTGAAAAAGGTCTCGCGCGAGCGCATGAGCAACCGTGGGGGCCCGACCAATTTGTAAAGGTAAGTATGAGATATTCAGATCGCGCTCTTATACGCATCGTGAAATGTTTTCGAGTCGGAAAGAGAGAAGGAGAATGAGAGAGAGAGAGAGAGAGAGAGAGAGAGAGAATCCTCGCTATCGGGCCGCCGTATGCGTAACGATCCACCGAGGCACGTTTGCTCTGTACATTGTGGAAACGGGAGAAAAAAATATACCAGAGAGAATATATTAAGCGCGGACGGATACGTAGATGGAAAACTGATAATGCAACGTAAAATCCTCTACTGACTCTTTATTCATCGTTACTCTTAATGCTGGCGCTTTGTTGACAAATTTTCGTTATTTTTTCCAACGGTTTTGCTTCGATCAAGAGAATTAATTGCGTCAAGAGATTTATGATATTCTTATCGTGAAATTTATAGATAACTTTCTAACGTTTTCAGGATAAATCAAATTTCAAGACCTCTGTTTTGTGGTTACATCTCCTCGAGAAAATACAAAGATGTCAAAATTGATCAGTTACTGATGCAAAGTGATTCATCGAACGATATATTTCATTCAGTGTGCATGAATTATCATCAGCAGCTATTGTGAGATTTCATATCACTGTTCCGAATGACGGAAAAAAAAATTTTGTGAAATAAGCACATTAGTTATCTTGCCGATCTTTTCTTGATTTAGATAAACATAATCGTGCTTTCCTTCTTGATTTTGGATAGAAATCGCGCACGATGCGAACAAAAATGGGACGACGGTGTTTACGAGAGCGAACAGCAGGAGTGGCGTGTTCGACGAGCGTTTAAAGATCGCTGGCTGCTTCTACGGCGAGCGGGCGCTCGTGTGCGCGCCGAGGACCCCTGGAAGGATCTAATTATGAAATTATGATAATTCGTTAGCGGCGCGCGCTCACTCCGGCCAGTTCTTCGCTCGCACTCCGCATCGACGAACAAAGTGAGGAATCCTCGCGTCGCAGCCCGTGCGCGATTTCTACAGACGAGCGAATCACGCGCGATTCTCAATTGCTAAATTGATAAAACGTCCGGCATCGATTCTCGAAGCAGGGACTTCTTTGTTCCCTCTTTCTCGCTCTCTCGTTCTCTCGCCGTTCTATTTTTTTCCCCGACGTATCCACGTAACACGCAGGACGAACACGACGCATTCGCGTGACCGTCGGTCGCGGCTGGCTAGCTAAATAACGCGCCATCCTGGACTCCTTCGACCCCTGCTTCCTCCCGCTCGCGTAATTCTCCATTCCGCGCGTATTAACAGTAACCCCCCTCTCGTATTTTTTTGCCCGCTGAAACTTTACAACTTCTTCACCTCTCTCTTCTATTTTGACTCTCCGTCGAGCTTTTTTTCACTCCCGCTTTTTTCTGGGCCGAGAGGGGCGTAGGTAACGATGACGCGAACTACCGGAAATGGCGCCGCGCCACGCTCCTCGACGTGCTTTACTTAGATTCCGCCTCCCGATCTTACCTGAAAAGAGAGGAAGGAGTGTAAAGTCAAAGTTTTATTCGTGAAAAGTGAATTTTGGAATTTTTGTTGTACTCAAAACAATTGAGGGGACATTTTCAAACAGTTATAATTAGTATAAAAAATTAATCGAATCGTGCAGGTCATCTTAAAGAGGAAGATTCGAGAATTTTTAGTCGAGATACAGCCTGGAAATAAAACTGTCCTTTTAATATTTTCAACAAGCGTATCTCACCAATAAGTGGCATAAATGGGTGCAAACGAGTTAATACAGAATTCGTTTGATATTTCAATCGACCTTGATTTCTCGAATCGCTTTTTCCGTGTGGACGATCGACTAGCGCTCGACGCGAAGCGCGACGGTTTTATTTCGGCACGAGAGCCACGTCCGCGACGTTATCAGATCGCTCACGAAGAGCGCACGCGTTATGTAGGGCACGTTGCACGTAGACGGGCTCGGGGTGGACGATTAGCCGAGCCGAACGCGAGGCATTTTTCAAAGTCCGAACACCGGCGGGCATATCGAGCCCTACCCGGATGATCGATTACCGTCGCGATTATTCGAGTCCACGACGTTTTCCCCGATCGATGCCTTCCCCGATAATAATACCTTCGCACAAAAGGGAAATGAACGTGTCGAGTCGTTCGATTTTACCGAAATCGAAGAGCGAGTCGCGTGCAATAGCGAGAATCGGCGCGATAAAAGCGTAAAACCGCGTTCGCGGTTTCGCCTGAACTAACAAACCCCGGCGTTTACGACTACGGGCACTTTGCGCGGAGCCCGAAAATCGCACGCGCCTCCTATCATTTCCATATTATTACGGTTCCTCACCTGTTCGCCAGGCACGCGTCGAAGGTTCTTGACGTCTCACGGACAATAGGCCACACGGAGTTACCGACCTTCCATCCCTACCGACCCGAACCGGCGCCCATCGGCGCTCGTAAAATTGCCATCGAAATTGGAACGTGAAAGCCCATGGCTAGAATTATTACCTACTCACTCGTTGACCGAAAATGAGAATAAAATCGAGGGAAAATCGTTTATTATGTGTGCTCCTTTAACGCGCTCCGGTTCTATACATATAGAATGAGGAGGTTGTGTATTATTGGCACGTGTTTCCATTAGCGCTTATCGCGCCAGCTAATCGTTGTCCGCTCTCGTTTTTCTTTTCTTCTCTCTCCGTCTTTCTCCCCAGCTCTCTCTTTACTTTTTCTACCTTCTCTATCTCTTTCTATCTCGTTGTTTTTTAAAGTTGCCATTCGTCGTGCATGCAAGGGAAGCAGACAATTGCGTCCCAGTTCGATCGAACGCTACTCACTCTGGTGTTATTAAAAATAAACTATTAAACTATTAAAAATAAGAATTTTATAATATAAATTGTCCGGTCTTCATCGATCCCCTCGGTAGAAATGATTTCGTTTTCACTCGCAAAGTTTTGTTACAAAAAAGATACGAGCGTAAAACCAGAAGGTCCGTCATGGAACGAGAATCGAAATGCAAATATGGTTAATGGAACTCGCGACTCCGAACTAAGTCGTTGAGGTAAAAAAACAAGATTTTAAAGTTTGACTTGGGCTCGCCCTCTCTCTCTCTCTCTCTCTCTCTCTCTCGTGAGCGCGAAGAAACGAGTGCCAGTTTGGTGTCTGGCTGGAGAGGCAAAAGGAGGCGGGGAGACCGCTCGGGGACCTTATTTAAATAATAACGTCGACGGGAGTCCCATTCCGCCTTACATGGCGCAACGTGATTAGATGGAAAAATAAAGGAAAAAGGAGGAAGAGGAGAGATTCTCTATCGCCCTCTCGCCCTCGTATCACTTCGATGAGGCACTTTATTCCTTATTCAAATTGGTTCAAAGCCGCTTTCGAATACAAACGGACTCGTACGCTCTCGAGTATCGAAATCAACCGAGGTGTATTACAATACAAAAGGATTTGAGAAGCCGAGAGCGGAATAAAGCTCTCGCTCGTTTCTCGGACTTCCGGTGGAAATTCTCGTTCGATCGAGTAGCGCAACGGGTAGCGTACAAATTGCGGACGAATCGTCTCGACGCCAAGAAGGCACCGAGTCATTGCGTATTTCTCAACGATTTTCGACTCGGTGGAAATTCTCACGTGGAGTTTCGTTTTTCATTGACGGTGAGAAGCGAGCGGGATTAATTAACGAGTCTCGTCGAGGCTTCCTCGGGCAAGACGGGCGGTTTTCCCATGGCGAAATCACGACGGATGGGTCAGTAAATCCTTAATGGGCTCGCGTGCGCGGCTCGTTGCCACACGGTGCAGCCAGCGCGCGGTGGTTTGTCAGGGTCGCGTTTGTATTAACGGGGTGCGTGCGAACCGCGCGTCTCTCTCTCCTCGCGCGCGCTTTCGGAAACGCTCGGTATTACGTATGGTAATTCCGTAATTGCTTTATTTCAATTGCCGTCCGTGGAATTCCGTATCTCGAGGAATTCATCGGATGGAAAATTCGGATTTTTCCTCGGGGCCGTTTCGGTTAAATTGACACGTCTCGCGGTGAGCGAGAGAAGGGAGAGGAACGAGCGAAGGTGTCGGTGAAATTCTCAGAGGAGCCAATCGACGCCTCTCGCGCGACAAAAACGAGCGGATTGCTTGAATTATGGATGGGAGAACGTACGCGGCTCTTTTGTCGCGCGGGCCCCGAGCGCGCAAAACACCGCTGATCACACGCGACTGATAATCTTCGGAGTTCCACACTCTCTTTCTCTCTTTCTTCGCGCGGCCCTTTAAAGATTCGCACGTCGGGCGTGGGTGACGCGGGAATAACGAACCACTGAAAATCCCTCGTCGAGATTCGAAAAAACGATTGCGCGATTCCTTACCTCTCGATTCTCCAAATTCAACGATCGGCGCGAATCTAATGAGAGTAACTGGCTCGAAATTTCATGTCGCGATAACTCTCAAAGTCGAATTTTATTTCTTGGATTATTCTCCAAGGTTTGCGTGGGAGGTAATGAAACATCGGATTTCTAATTCTCGTTGAAAGAAAATTGTTGGAAAAAATTTGGGAGATAATTGATAATTAAACGGACGCGGTAGCAAATCTGGGCTGTAAAATGCGGAAATGATTACCCACTCGAGTTGTCAATGATCCAACGTGGGCGCGAGAAACGCGGTAGCTCGATCGCCGTGGCGCGCGAAATATCTCGTCAAACTGGTGACGATTGCGATCGCGTCTCGAGCCCGAGCCGAGCGCCGAGAGTAAAGAAGTGTACTTTAATCGACTCTCGTTTTGAATTCCCACGTCTGTCGCGAGTTTTGATGTCTCCTTTTAAACACATCGGCGTTTATCTCTTCCCGCTATCGCGATAAAACGTTCGTCAACTTTTCCTCCCTGTCATCGGGAGTATACACACCGAGAAAACTTTTTCATCGTGATTTCTCACTTCTATCCGTAATTCCCCAAGATTCTCGGTTTTCAGAAAAATTTCCCGTCGATTGAATTTAGAAATTTACGCAATGAATTTTTTATGCTCTCCGCGAAATTCAACCGGATACACAGCCGAGCACCGTCGAGTGACTCCGAAACTGTGTATTTCCTCACGCAGCGATCCCTTTATACTTTATCGCTTTGCGAATTTGATTTTCTCAGGTGGATTCTTTGCCCAATCGAGTCACGAGACGATGAAAATCGCGCTCGACGGAGCGCGACGCGAAGTTTCCTCTCGTTACGCGAGGCCAACGCCATTCTTCAATTTAGCAACGCGCGCCGATTATAACGCGTCGCTCCTCTCTCTCGCAATCGCAGCAATTATTAAACCTCGGCGTGAATTGCCCACTACTTTTAGCCTCAAATCCCCCCTCCCCCCCATCCTCTCTCTTTCGATTCTCGATTTCTGACTCACCGCGCGCGCTTCTCCGTAGTTTTTCTCGCCCGCTCGATAAATCGCGAGGCCCGCAGCTGGAAACATGGAAATTTATGGTAATGCGTAGACGGTAATTACGCGCGTAATCAATTCTCTCGTTCATGCCGTCGACGCTATTGCACACTCTCGCGAACGCGAAGAAAACATTTTTCGATCCCACATCGCTATTTCAATCGCCACATCCCGTACGGCTATCTTTAATTCCAATGAATACGATTAATTGATTGTTCGCTTGATATCGTCTTGTCGATGTGTCGCGAACTGAAAAGTTTCGTTTCGCCGTGTCATAATACCGAGAAAAATATACGCGTACGATTAAAAGTATTCCTATTGGGCAAACAGCGGACTAATTGCGATGGAATTTATGGGAGGGGAAGATCTCGGAATACCGAGGCGACAAATTCTGAAAAGAAGGACCGGCGAAACGCGAACAGAAATCCCACAATTCTTTCCCTACCGTGTTCTTCCTATTTCACGCGGCACCGTTCCGGCATGGTATAACTCTCCGCCGCGCGTCTTCGTATTTATACGCTCGCGGGCGCGGATCGCGCGGCATTCGCGGAATGAGGGGTGGCCGCGTGTGTGCGAGAGCGTCCGACACGATTGGGTCCTTACGCACCGTACTTTAAATCCTTCCCGGAGTGCGCGAAATAAAAACCACGATCCTAACTCACTCGTGTCGGCCTCGTGGCTCCGATCTTCATTCTCTCTCCCCGCTCTTTCGTTCTCGCCAAAACCGAGCTTTCGGACGCGAGAACCATCGCGTTTGATTTCTCACTTGCGCAAGAACAAAACGATATCCGTAGATTCGATTCTAGAAAAATATTTTTAAAAAGTATTCGGTGTAATTTTCACTGGTCGAGTTTTGACGATGCTATTGTTCGAATAACAGAGAGAGAGAGAGAGAGAGAGAGGAGAGTTCGTACTTCCTTTTTTTTCTATCACTCTCCTGTATCGTTCTTTCGAATCTAAGCCGCGCATATGCTAATTCGGCAAAGCTGCGCGCGTTGAATAAAAATAACAGGAGAGTTATAGGTACGTTCGAGCGATTCGCGAGCGCACGCACCGGACACAATTAATTTCGCATTTAAATTGGACTAAAACGCGAGCTGCCTTTCACTCGGGGTGCGTTCCGAGGGTGCTCGCACGAAAACGGATTTAATGACGTGAAACGAGCGAAACATCGAGAGATTGGAATCTAAACTATCGAAATTCAAAACGAATTAAGAAGAATATCGGTGCTATCTACATCTCGACCGGAATAATTTCGTTAATGAAATTTCAGCGAAATAGTTCAGAAGCGCGAGTACAAAGTTAGCGATTCCTCTCGACCGAATACGAAAAATCACGAGGAAGTCCGTTGCGCACCCCGAGGGTGTCGTTCTCTTCCATCTAACGCGAACTCGTGTACAGCTAGGTAGCGCTCAACCCGCCATAGCAACGACCGGTACATAACGGAGGCACACGGCGTTATGCGCGAAACGCCAACCGAAGTTGGCATCTGCTCTCCGCGAGCGTGGGCCCTCCTGTAATATGCGTGGCCCCGATATCGGCCCTCGAGATCTCAGATGCGTGTCGACGATATCACGCACTCGTGCACGCGCGTCTATCCCCCCGTGCTGTGTACGAGGGACTTCCTATACAGACGTAAACGGCCGCGAGACGCGCGTTAGGATCGTCGGAAAGCCGGCTACCGCTTCGATTTATACTCGATTCGAATAAATCGTCTTCCCAGCGCCAAATCAACGATGTCTATCGAGTTAGCCCCGCGAAATGAGATTTTTATACAAATTTTTCTGCTAAGCCATAAAAACAAATTTCTTATTAATTAAAATTTAGCAAATATAAAAAAAAACAGTGAAGACGGTATTTGAGATTAATATGAACAAAATTGAATTAAAAAATTGCAATTTCTTTCTTTAAATCTTATTTTACAGAGCTAACTTGATAGACATCGAAGGTTCTAGCCGAGTTTATAGCTAAGTTTCGAACGAACGAAAATTGTTATGGAATTAGACGTTCCAGTTACTCGTATTGAGATTTTTGAATACGTGCTCGAGACTTTGGAGACGTGTGTGTTAATTAGTAACGGTCTTACCGAACGGTCCGACGACGTGGTGCGTATATAAAACCTGCGCTCGTTCTCTTCCCACTCCCTCCCTCGTACTCTCGCCCTACTTCCGCCGCGAATATATTACCAGGGTGGCTGACTTTTATTCCTGCGAGCAGTTCGTCGCTCTCTTTTTCATTTTTATTTTTTTACTTTTCACGTAGCCCCGTGTCGCGACGATTAAGGTGTACGAACTCCCCTCACGGCCTTCCGTCGCGAATCGAAGACGGATTTTCGCGATCCTCTCGTCGGTGGGAAGCGACGAGATACAAGACCGAATATTTATTAATCACTCGAAATTATCGTGGAGTTCGCGAGTTTGTAGAATATTTATTAAACGCGGGGAGGGATGCCGAGCGAATAAATTTTCATACGCTATGAGATACATCGCGGGTGGAAGACGAGGAGTGAGGAATGGATCGAGGCTCTCGGGTTACTCGATGCGTACGCAAAGGAGAAACAAAACCGAAGGGGGTAAAAAAAAGGGCCAAGGGACGTCTCGACGCGCGATGGTATGCGGCGGAAGCGAGAGGTGGAGGGAGATAAAGGGCGAGAGCGAGAGAGAAGGAGAGCAATCCTCTCCTCGCGATAGAGGAGTGGACCGAGTCCTCTTCCCCTGTTATTAGGGACAATTTCCAATTGGCCGGGGGGCTCCCATCGCGCGACTCTCGCGAGGAAGCGAGACGACGTAACCCATCGGAGGACGTTAAACGGAGATGGTTCCGTATCTTGGTGCGCGCTCGTAAGACACACTTCAGCAGGATCGAAGAGAGAGAGAGAGAGAGAGAGAGAGAGAGAGAGGATTCACATAATGTTATGTAGCACCCGAGGGTAATGCGCGTAGGTAACCCCTTCCACTCGACACACGAGTGTCGAGCGAACACACACGTACCATCGACGACGGAGGAACTCGCGAGTTACACGCTTGTGATCTCCAGCCCGCTGTCGTTTACAGAGCTCTTACGTCTTCGAAAGAAGGGAGTTCCTCTATACTCCCCCCCCCCCTCTCTCTCTCTCTCTCTCCGTCCACCTCTCGGCTCTTCCACGACATCGCGGGCATATTTTATGATAAGCAGCGTAGCGTTGCATTTTTGCCACGAGACCCAATGGAGTGCCCGAGGGGGTACGTAGAGAGGAGGAGGGGGAGGAGGCGTGCTCTCTAGTCACGGTTCGTACGCGAGAGGAAGAGAACGAGATACGACGTGGTCGGAACGCGGGATAAGCCCCGAGTGAAAAAGGAGGAAGAGAGACTGTGCGTAGTGTGGTGTGTGTGTACGCGAGAGAGGGTGAGAGATACGGTTCGAGAGGGGTGGGGGCTTCGCGGGACGTATAATCATTGTGATTATCTTATATTAGGTATTGACTACGGATTTGCATAATGGTACCTACCTACAGTCTTCTCTCCCTCTCTCTCTCTCTCGCTCCGTACGCATCGCACACTCGTGCCAACCACCTTTTTGTCCTCGTAGGAATCGTAGCTTTTCCCTATCCGCGTTCTTACACCGAAATGGGAATATTTTGTTGAATTTATTTGAGGTAACACCACACTCCTGTGTATAAATGCGTACAACGTTCGATAACTGTCTCCACGATCGAGAAGCGTTTTTCGGAAGGCACGAAACAGTCTCGAAACCCCTCGCGATACGCGGATAAGGCGGAAGCAAAAAATTAATTACACGCTCGGCTGAGCCCCGAGACGACGCTGCGAGTTTTTTTGCATTCGCGAGAGGAAAGAATAGACGACGATGGGAGTGTCGAGACAAAGAGTGGGAGAGATCGAGGGTAAGAGGGAGACGTAGCTTCCGTATGAAGTTGTCTCAAAAACGAACCGCGTGTCCGGCGGAAGGACACCGAAACGAGTTCAAGTCCGCGGGCCCGGAGGGCGTAAGCGAAGAAGAGACGAGAGAGTCCCGCGTTCGGCAAAAACGAGCCGAGGGCGAGGGAGGAGGAGACGGATAGGTGGCCAGGTGAAAGAGAAAGACGCGGTTTCCGCAATGACCGGACCATGACCGACGTGTCCAGCCCGGTCGAGATAACGATCCCGATCTGGATCGCGAAACGCATCCGTGCTCGCGACACGCACGCGCACCTACACACCGCGCTCTCCTATTTAAACCCCTACCCGCTGGAATTATTTCTGGCGCGGTCATTCACGCAAGCCGAGGAAAAACGGTCTCGATATAGCCTTTGTGCGTATATTGCCCACTACTGGTGCGCGTTCCCCCGACGTCTGCGAGCTCGTAGGCGCGCGCGAGCGCCCCAGAAAAGGAAGGAGTAAGAACGAAAGAGGAAGACAGACGGATGTGGTAAAACGAAGATTTTTATCTAGCCCACGGCATATGGGATCGCTCCGTGGGACCACCGAGTCATTTCGTCGGGCCCGTCGGTGAGTTTCGGCCAACTCGCTAATTAGCCGGCTTGCGCGAGCGTGAACTCAATTTCTGTCAGCGAGCGAGCGCTTCTGCTCGGCTGTTAGCGTGCGAGTTATTTTTCCTAGTAGGACCTCTGTAAGTCAAACTTTTTCGGCTTACGGAGTAACGAAGGTTTCAGTCTTCGTAGGGAAATAGGTAGCGAGCAGCGGGAGTAAAATTTTTCTCGAATCGCTAAGCGAGAGGCTCGGAGGGAAGCGGAGGAAGAAAAGGAGATCGCGGGAAAGAGGAGGACGAGGAATTATCGTGGTCTTTGCCTTGGGGGTCTTCCTTTCTCCCCCTCGGCCTCTCTCGCCACCGTCGAGAGTAGCTAATGCAAGCGACCATTACTCGGATGGCGAGCCAATGGTGAGGATCCCCACGCCCCCTTCGCGAGGACTTATGCTCTCCTCCGACGGCATGCAAATACTCGTGGACCGCGCAACGAGGAATGCGGCTCTCCTCTATCCTCTGCCCTCTCGGAGATTCCTCTTCCTCTGGAATGGAACGAGGACCCGAGGCGCGCGTTGCCTGCCTCTTCCTCGACCCTTTATAGTTTATAGACTCCCATCGATGCGAGAAACGCTTGGAATTACCGTCGATATCCACATTTTCCATCCAACGCAGGTGCGCCACGATTGCGGCTCAGCCTCGCCGAGGATCTTATCGGCGCATTCTAGTTAGAAACGAAGCGACCAATTTGGTGGCGTAGCGGCGCAAAAGCAGAGAGAAGAGAGAGAGCGAGGGAGAAAAATGAGCGCGAACTGACGCCGGTAAACAATGGCCAAAATGATAAATACGACGCGTTCTCAGGGTCCTATTATAATCTTATTGTTGGACTTGTTTTTCCTGTGCGCAGGTGGCGTTGAAGTATTCGCGGCGAGCGCGCGAGAGAGCCGGGGTAGGGACAGGGCGTACATAGGAGGAGGCGCTGACGGAGACGGAATGGAGGTAGTGGAGTGAGTAGGTGTGGGTACCGGGAGGTGGAGGAGGAGGAGGAGAAAGGGCACCGGTTAGAGAGATATAAACGAGTACGGAGAACCGAAGAGCCAGAATCGGAGACGCGGGAAACCACCGTGCGAGCCTACACCTCTCTCT
>NCVS01005476.1:0-11898 GCA_003055095.1 Goniozus legneri | reverse complement strand
GGTACCACCTTGGCACGCACAATCGCGAGCGTTTAATTCGCAATTTTCACCCAAGGTCTCGATTATTTCCATCGCTATCTTTCCGGGCGGCGGAGGGAACATTAATCCCTCCGAGAAGGGATTTCAGGTGGTTAATAAATCGGAGGGGCCGGAAAGGGATCGCGTTATATTTTATCGTCGTTTACGCGAGAGGAGAAAAAAATTGTTTCGAAAGATGGTGGGAGTTATATGTATATGCAGCTCTGCATCGGCGCTCTATTATTTCGTTTGCGCGTTCTCGCGAGCCTCGCGGAGTCCCTCTTTCGCTCCGGCCTTGTTAGCGCTCCGTTGTTGGTTCCCGAAGGGGGGCCAATCGGAGGCGTGCTCCCACGGACGCCCCGGTGTAACTACCGACCAATCGGCTCACCCGACGCTCTCTGCACGCCACATCGCGTGCCGAGGAGCGCCTCCTCTTGGGTATCGCCTCCGCGCTCTCTCTCTCTCTTTCTCTGTTTTTCACCTCGGCAACGGGAACCCATACCCCACGCGCCAGGTGTGTACCACCAGCGTATAATTCGAGGAGTTTTCCCTTGCTAACTCGTGCCCTCCCTTCTTAGATTTCCCCCGTTTCGCGAATCGGAGCGAGCCAGTTCGATCATTCGGCAAATGAAATCTCGACCAAGGTCGTCGAAAATTTTTTTGATCTATATTTCTATATTTTCAGTGTTCCTAGTTCATACAAATCTGCCTGGAAGTTCAGAGTTCGTTTACGAAACGGAATGTTTGATGACTCTTAATACTCGAAACTTAAATAGAAGCCCCACCTGATGTATCAAGCGAGATCTAATCAAGATCTTATCGACCCGGACTGCAAACTGCTGCTCATTCTCTTCCGTGTAAATTTTAACTTCTGTTATTATTTTTCTCGGACAGATTCACGTATAGCCCATAGTGATACAAATTATCGTCAGATTATCCAGGACGATACCAGCGATGGAATATGCGTTTGTGAAAGCGTTACCGCCGCGGGTGTATTATACTTATACGATACGCTTGCGCAATTCGCGGAGGGTACTTGCGTAACTTCGTCGAGGTGTGCGTTTTTTTTTCCTTGTTGAATCGACTAAATACCGCGCTGTCTATCAATGGAGGATCTTAATTACAGTTTTCGCGTTCGCGACCCGTGCGATTTCGGAATTATAGCGCGCACGGTGAGGAGCGACGGAGGAAAATTTTCCGCTCTCTAAGAATCGAGAACGAAAAAATTCACTCTCCTTTCGTCGCGGAATGAATTATCGGTTGTTTTTTTTCTGCGAGAGGAGGGCAGACGAATTACAATATTTTGACAGATCGCGTTAGTCGCGCTGTTCGTTTTCGAGTCTCGCGAGGCTGCGGTGTCTCGGATACCCACTCGCTTCGCGCATATTTTAAATCTTAATCATGGCCGTGCACGCGCGCGCGCGCCAACGTCGTGCCCCTCATACGACACCTCGCTTCGTGAATGGCTTCCGAGATCGGCAGGGACGATTCTCTGAAACGGCCTGACACCTCCCGGGTGATGTACGGGCGCACATCGTGGAGTACTTGTTAATTCAGCGCCGTCAGTTCCGTAGGATGCCAATGGTTAATACTCGTACATTTTGAGTAACGTATTTTGCATCTCTCCCCTCCCCCTCCAACGTAAATATCGACACACCTGCACGGCCTGTGCAATCTCGACGTATCGCGTATGTTCTACTTGTTTTACCACTATTGATAATGTTCATTAAGTTTTAATTACCGAGATGTTTTATATTCGGCAACGCACCTGGCGTACTCCGTCGCCCGTACGCATTCCGAATATAAATCGATTTTATCATTCGGTAGTAAAATACCGTCGGACAAGTGACGTTTTAATAAAACATAAAGTATGTGGCTGTAATGAGGCAACAGACGGCTTCCAACTATTTCGTCTCGTCGAAAATTCGAGTCGACGTAGTTTGTAAACGAGTTTAATTAACGTGTACCAAACGATTTTCGAGGCAACATACTCTGACTCCTCTCGGAGTGATTCGGAGAACCGAATTAGCATATTTCCAAGGAAATCATCTCCCACATCGCGACTGTACGAGAGTTTGCGCGAAAATGACGCGAGTTGAAAAGTACCGGAATTTATTTTTATTTTTCATTTAAAAACGCTCGATCGTTTCAGCGTTGGACGAGTCACATAATTTTCTACGTTTTCAACGTGGAAGATGAGATATTATTTTGAGATTCGTACAAACTCTCGAGAGTGTAGAAAAAGGTAGGAAGAGAATAGTGGAGAAGAATAATTCAACCAAGATAAAACAAATCACGTATAGCGGTATGGCACGAGCACGCGCGAGATACGTTACGAATTCGTGAATCGTATAATACAATATATCAGGAATACGTCGGTTGTAGGCCTATATGTAGATGGATAGAAAAATACCGAAATCGATTCTCGAACGTCCGGAGCCAACGTGGGTGGGCACCCGTGTGTGTTTGTTAATAACACTCATAGGTCCTAACGGAGAAAGCTCCGCATTGAGATTCGTCGTAAGTAATCGGTTACGAGCACACCCGTGTCAAAAAATTTTATAGAATTCCGCCAACAACTGTAAACGTTCTGTAGTTTATAGATTAAAAAATTTGAAAATTTGGAAATTAAAAAAACTCTCATTGATTATTTTTAATTACCTGTAGCCAGTACGAGACAGAAAGTCTCGGCGAATATATATCGCGTGACGCGCGGCTGTGAGAACGTGTGACTGCGAGATATAAAGCCGACGAATTAATGGGGCTATTTTTTTATTCAGTGGCACGGTACTCAAACTTCCTTCTCGCTCCCTCGCTCCGCCGGTATGAAACCTCCCCCTCGGTTTTTACCTCCCCGTATACTTTATTTTATTTTATAGGGCCAGCCACGCAGCTCCCGTACACACGAACTCTGTGTACTTTCCTCGGAGCGCGCGTACTTTTACCACGACGATCGAGAATCCCGATACAACGACGAGGGGAATGTTCGTTAATGTCGCGAGGTTTGCCGGCTTTTCAGAGCGAGCGACAGAAAAAGAGAGAGAGAGAGAGAGAGAGAGAGAGAGAGAGACCGGAGCAATACTTTGCCTTTTTGTGCGGCTGTGCGAAGGCGAGGTATCGTGTAGGTGCATGTGTGAGCGTCAGAACGGACGGGACGTCACCTCTCGGGTATTAATTCAGCCAGCCAAATCGACCGGATGTCGATGAGTACACCGATAAAGCTTTACACACACGGCTTAACGTGCGAGCGAAAGACAGAACGATGGAGCGAGCGAGAGAAAGGAAAACGAGACCTAATAATCAACTTTACGGATAGAAACCGCAATCGATAGCTTATTAATATTCTCGCGATTTTCCGTTGTGAGCGATTGCGGGATAAATCAACGCGGCGCGAAAATGTTCGAGGGTGCTAATTAGAGAGGCCTTTATGACATCTGGGTTTATCCATTTTCATCGATCGAGAATGCCCGACTATTTCGAACGCTCTCATTCGCCTCGAGCGGTACCATAAATCACTCCTGGAGAAGGCAAGGAGCGAGAGAGAACATAAAATGGTGATTTTTAGATCGCGCGGTGTGTATTAAAATATTCTCGTTCCGCGACAACGCTCCTTCGACGGACCGTGGCGCGCGTAATTCAAATCCTGCCTCGGTTATCGGCTCGCGTCCATCGAATTAGTTTTTTCCATTTCTCACCGACGCGATATTGGCCCCCTCTGATTCGTCTTTTTACCGAACGGTGACACGCAACGGAGACACACACACACACTCTCTCTCTTTCTCTCTCTCCAACGTGAATAGTTATTATCTGGCCGACGAAAATCAAGGAAACCACGAGTCGCGTGCGGGGCTCGCCTATCGCTCTTCGATCTGTCGTATTCGAATTCGCGAGGCTTTTTATATCAGCATCGATCGGATGAGCGGAAAAGCTCGACATACACGTATCCTTTTTTTTTTATTTTTATTTCGACTCTTTGCGTTTCGCGTGAGATGCGCTATCGTGTAATGCACGCGCTTATACGAAACGCAAACCCAACGCGCGCTCGACAATAACAATCCCACACGTAACAATAACGAGACTGTGCGCGGGAAGGCAAAAAAACGAACGAACGATCGAAGCCCGGGATTGTCCATTATTTATTCGGAATGCAGTCGTGAGAATAATGCACGAGTACGACGGTCGAGTATCTCTCTCTCTCTCTCTTTCTGTTTTTTTAATCGAAAATATAGGTCGTGTCGTAATGACGCTCGCTCGTCAATTGTAATCTCTGCGGGCGAGTACGTGTTTTTTTTTCATTTTCAATTTGCGCATGTAACGATATTTTATTAAATAACGAGTCCCGCGCGTGTTACGTGATCGCATCGAAAATCGAGAAATGTGTATGTTTACGTGTACGATGCAGCGAGAATTCGTCGACTTGTATTTTCGTTTTAACACGTAATTATCGCGAATGGAATTCGCACGATCTCGGAAGGGATTTAATTTCGAGCGCGCCAATAACGCCAAGCGGGTTGGAATTCTCGAGGAGTTTTTAAGGACTCGAGACACGGCTTATGGATATATTTATTCGCTCATCGTCGTACGTTATTACGCAAGCGAGCGTACAGGACGTTAACCGAGTTACAGGTAGAAAATATGCGAACTGTGTACTCTCTCGGTATCTCTCTCTCCCTCTATGCTCTTTCCTGACTCCTCTGATCTCTCGCTATATTTGGAAAGAGATAAAATATCCGTGTTTGCGACACACGCGCGAAAGCTCCTCCTCGCCACTCTCCGGCTTATATTCAGGAAATGTTTCGTGAAGGAATTTCTTTTTCGGTAACGGGTTGAGCGGAACGTGTCGACCCTTCGTTTTCATCTCTCTTTTCTTTCCCGCGGTATTTACCGAAAAGCAATCGGGACGAGATAAAAAAGTTTACGGAGGAATCGTTCGGTCTCATCTCGTTACGTAAATCCGCGTTGTAATTGCCCAATGCTTATTGAAATGTACGATGTACCGCGAATGACACTCTTACCGGGACCCCGTGTGCGTTTATTTCACGATGAAAAATAATGTAATTCTGGTCACAGCGCGCCGAGGGTGGGAGATTTTTATCGGTGATGAAGAAGGGGGCATCCAATCTCTCTCTCTCTCTCTCTCTCTCTCTCTCTCTCTCTCTCTCTCTCTCTCCTTATCTCGCCATACTCCGTCTCTTCTTGCGCGCCGCAGTGTCTCCGACGCCTCAACGCTTGCACTCGGTCACGCGTGTAACTACCGACCCAGCCATCCTGTCGCCCCTCAAACCAGAAATGATATTCAATCTATCCCCGGGATGCTGTCTTAATTCGAGAGAACCGAATTTCAGCAGGAAAATTGTTCTTATCTCGTCGCACTGATTTCGTTTAGTGTCAATTTTATTAGTACTACGTCGAAAATAAAAATTTTTGAATTTAATTAATTCGCATACGTTCAAACAGTCATGTAAATTCAGTTAAATATTTTTTTTAAAGAAAATGTTTATTTCTATATCTTCAAATAAATATTAAGTAGTTGAAACAAATTTTTTTTTGCGGTGTACTAATTGATGTCCAAACTATCCATCGTTGATATAACGTAAAAGGGAATTCCTCGGCTGTCGTCGGTACGATTGCGATCTTTCCACGAAACGCGACACTTCCCACGGGATGACGCGCAGAATCCCAATTTTACGGCGCGAGACAGACGAATCGCGCCACGTACTCGCCATCGGACTTTTCGGTTCGGAGCACTCGCAGCCATATCGGCGTGGAAAGAGGGATGGTTTATGCGACGACCTCGAGGAGGCCGAGCACGACCTCCGTGTGACCACGCGCTCTCGCATAGCGAAGCGTCCGTACGATCTCACCGCGAAAATACTCGTGCAACGAAACTCGGCGCAGCTCGCGTTATATTAAAATGGCGTACGGCTGCGGTTTAACGAATCTTTTCTTTTCTCGATGTTAGCAGAACTCGAGGATGACTCATAGCTGACCAATCTGATGCGAAATTTGTACTCTTTCGAGTCGTTCAATTTGCAGCTTTTTCTCTCGAGAGTAAAAGATCGACGCGGGGTCAGATCGAACAATTTATTTAACAGAGTATAATTTAACTCACGGGGACAGCCGGGGTCACGACGGAGAATCATCCGCAGGAATGCACGCGCATGCGCGCGACCCATCGCGGCATCGAATCTGGACGCGCGTATAGATATAGCTGGACTAACGGTAGTCCACCGGGACGTGGAAAATAAATTATCTTATCGACGACATCGGCCCGATCATGCGAAAGCTCGCGATCTATTGTTGCCGCGAAAACATACTGTACACTCCACCTCTTCGAGAAGTACGATTTACGATCTCCAATACTCATCTGAACGAGCTCATCTCTCCGCGAGCCTGAGTCACGATTGACAATTTTTCTCCGACCCTCCCACCCCTCCGGAGGGGAAAAATCCTTCCGGATCGTAACGACGCTAGAGAGGCGCTTTGTAAGTGCTGGAACAATGTAACACTCTCGCAAGTGTGTTTGTGCAAACCGAGGAAGAGAGAAAACAGAAAGAGAGAGAGAGAGAGAGAGAGAGAGACATTGCACACGGAACAATGCGGCTGGTTTGTGGCAGACTTCTCTCCCCGTGGTACGGCTTATAGACGTGGAGAGTCACGCACGTATAACGTCGAGGGCCGGGCTTATCGTCGCGTTCACATCCGCTAACGAGGCGGAGAAACGGATAGAGAGAAAGCCGAGAAGGAATGGTAAACGCGCGCGAGAGCGCAAAGAGGGAGGGAGAGAGAGAAAAAAAATACGAAATTCCCAGGATCCAACGCCGGTGGACGACTCCTCCATGGGTATATACATATGGCTATACGCTTTGGAGGAAAATGGGAGGAAGAGGAGGAGAGAGAGGTCACGTATCTCGAAGGGGTATTCGCAGAGTCCAAACATCAAATTTCTAGTACAGCTTTCCTCTGTGTTCGTTTCACTTTCCGAGCTTTCAATGAGCAATAAAAAAGAAACTCGAATAAAATAAAAAAATAACGAATTCAAAAAAATAAATGAAAAGAATCGGTTGGAAGATGACGTTACTCGCTCAAGTACGCGGGGGTAGTACACACAATGGGTATCCCGACGTATCGACTAATTAAACAATCCGTAACGCGGGGAGGAGGAGGTAGGTAGGGTTCAGCGTACCGGTCGATACATTACATCGCGACGGTATAAACAGGAGTCGAAACACGAGAACGGCGAGAGGGCGATCGGGGGCTTCGATGAGCCAGCTGGTGGACGAGGAGGGGGCGGGGGCGTTGGCGAGTGACGGTGCCGGAGCTGGTGCTGCGGGGAAGCTCTCTAGCTTCGGTTCCTGGACCCACCGGCCGCTGGAATCCGAGATCGCGTCTGATCGCAATTAAGGCCTCGCTCGGAACCGTGGCTGTGAATATTTTATTCCAGCCTCTCTCTCTCTCTCTCTCTTCCTCCGTTGCTTCCTCTAGGGCTTTTACACTGCGGATCGGCCTCTACGTGCGCGAGGAGAGAGACTCGAGAAAGTCGGCGAGTACCTCCCTCTCCGAGCCTCGAGGGGAGGGGGGGAAGAGGACCCAATTCGAAACGAGCGGATTTGAATACGAGCGCGGCCGGAGGAACAATGGGGGGATATCGATGGACCACACGGGATGCGAGCAAATGGTCGAACAACCGGTGGACATGCGTTCCGGCAAGGACTACCTTCTCTCTTTTCGGAACCACACGAGCGCGCGGTACACCCACCGCGAAACCAGTCTTCTTTTTCTCCTTAATTCCTTCCCCGAGTCTTGTCCACCCGTTCCCCCGACCGTAGTAGACTTGTGTTCGTTCCGAGCATTATTCTCACCTACCCTATTTATCGATCAACTCGAGAGCCAATCGACAAACGAGAAATTCGCGAGAAGTCTCTTTATGGACCGGTCGACGCGCTGGATGGTATATCACTCTAGGCTTCCTTCTCTTTCGCTTCATCTCTTTCTCTCTCGCTCTCGACTCGATACACATATAAGCGAGCGATAATTTGGCCGGTGCGCGGACAGGAAGAGAACGGAAAGAAAGCCCAAGGAGGATCGTCCACTATCCTATCTCTCCTTTCTTTTTTGGCTTTTGTGAAATCGATACCCAGACGAAGATTGTATCGCGCGAGTCCAACATGTGTAACGTACTACCGCGTCTGAACGGAATCGAATTTATTCCGTTGTTGTTTACCAACGCGAGAACGCCGACGAAAGATCGACGAGACGCGAAAACCTAGGGGAAAATCAGTCTCGTCGGTTTTGATCGATTTCGGTTTGATCGAGAGAATAAAATAGAAAAGTTGCGTCGGGTATTAGCGCCCCCGCGCTATTGACGTTCGAGCTATGAGGACTGCCTCGATGGGGCCATGACAGGTCATGTGACAGACGAGGATACCTGTCGAGTTCACGGGGTGGTCCCGCGTCAAAGGAGGGCCACGGATCGAGCGTGAGGCCGTACTCGCTCACGGGGTCTCATCTCCCTCCCGGCCTCCTCCATCTCGCGCTGCCACTAAAAAAGACAAGAGACGGAACGAAGGCGCGCGCGGGGACACAACTCATGTGGAATCGCTAACGAGCCGGGCGGACACCCGAACGATGGATGGGTCCGTCCCGAGAGTCGCTTCGCGTTCCCGCGCGTTTCTCTCTTTCTCTGCCTCGTCCTGAGAAAATTCCACTTTCCGGTGCGCCCGATCTCCGGGCTTTCGGGTTGGCCATATCGATTCGTACACGTCGCGGTTTACGTTTTACCCACAAAGAAATTGGCATCGGCGAATCTTTTCGTCTCCTCGTTCTTTTGAGATCGTGACGATGCGCGTAGACGCGAGAGGGTCGCTGCTCTCTCTTTCTCTCTCTCCCTCTCGGTTATTGCCGCGTGGAGGAACGATCTACGCGAAACGGCCTCGATGCTTCAAAGATCACCGCGTGACTTCTGCTGGAGGTTGACCCCGGAATAACTCGGACTCCTACAGCGGACTAGGTTCGCGAGTGGCCCGTGATGCGAGACGCGAAGGAAGGAGGAACGGAAAGAAAGAGTGATATCCGATGGAGGCGGTTTCGGGATATCAGATCGAGTTCGGCTTCGACGCCGAGAGTAGAAGAAGTACGTGGAAGGGGGTAGAACTGCGAGGAGAGGGGGGATGAAGAAACTCCGAAGAAAAGATGGCGTATCTGGCTTAGGAAGGAGAGTCGGTAGCCGGTAGGGATGTTCTGGTGGGTGAGCACGCCGTCCACCATCGCTACCAACATCGATTGATTGCTCCGATTGCCGCATTCCATCGATAACCGCGAACCCCGCGAGATATCCGTGCTTCCGTGGCTCTCTTCACGAACATTTTCCACCGCGAAGACCCGTCACCAGCTCAATCCCCTCTTGCCCGGTCGGAATGTCGATCGGTAATTGGAATCGTCCCTTCCCGACTTCCTCCTTCGCCCGATGAAAAGAAGTTTCGATTTCAAGTTGAACGAGAAATACTTCATTTTTGAATTTGCTAACTTTTGTCGCGATTGAGTTAATTAAGCGCATTTTGGGTAAAGCGATTCTTTTTTCGTCAATTAGCAATCACGCACGCGGATAAGTAGCCCGAGACGAGAGAAATTAACTACCGCGGCGCGTTGAGCACCGAGTAAAATGACGATGGTAGCGAGCTAAAGAACTGGTACGTCTCATCTTCGTTCAAGCTCGACCGGCTACCTGTCTATCGAGTTGTTGCTGCCAGGCATTACAGTGATCGATCGGTCGCCGGCCGTTATGCATATGCGGGGATATTCGTGTTGCGCTCGCTTCGATACGTCATTTCTCAGCACCCCGGTTTCTATACAACGCTCCCACTCGCGTACCCGTCACCAACGTATATTTCGATAAACTCGTCGAGTTTGTACTCCCAGCGATTCCCAGAAGTATCCCACGCAACGTCGGGATTCATTCGAGACGACATTCACGATATTAGTGAATTTTTTTTCAGTTCGGAACGGGGGAGGAGGAAATTTGAGAAAAACGCGTAAAAAGAACGAGTGATGGATCGTTTCTTACGAGAAAATCTTACGGGGGGAGATTCCGAGGCGGGGAAAAAAATTTCGTGTTAGGAAGCGAGAGTCTTTTCGCGCTCCGAGCGCGCCCATTTGTTGCTCTCGCACTCACCTCGAGAGATCTCGTTGAGGAACAATGCATAAATACCGACGCACGGCATGCATTATGCATGGAACCAGTGCGCGACTTTTCACGAGCTCGCGAGCAACCTCATGGGAGTGTCGTCGAATCGACGCCCCAATCGTGTCGTTCGCGCCTCGAATGCCCTTTTGGTACAATTTTTCAGATTAATTGTCAGGCTGTATCAGTTTAAATTTTGTTTCGGTTATTGAGTTGCTTTAAAATATTTTTACCCTCATTTTGTATCGCGTGAACTCGTAACGGAAACAATGAAAAATATTTACGATGAGAAAATTGCATCAGTGAGTAACTTATCTAATTTGGTATATCAGTCACTCGAATGACTGTGCGTTACACTTGTTAAAACTGATTTGATAGCACTTTATAGATATACTATACCGTATTGCATAATGATATCGTTAGGAGCGTTTGTACACCGCTTTCTCATAAGAATGACTTTGAATATGTCGAATCTCATCGGTGACCACCCGCGGGGCACGGCGCCTATACGGTCAAATTACAACTCGGATGAGCACCCAGAGCACCGTAAGATTCACTACGAGCTCTTTTTAATATACTCTCGCGGGCATACAACTTTCTCTCCTCGTCTATTATTACAAACAGCCTGGATTATCCAACTCTGTAACGAAAACCGCGAATTCCATAGGAGCCAACTCGGAAAATTTTCCAATCTACTTATTCGTTTATTTTGACTCGGGCAAAGATCAATAGAGATAATCTCGGAGCTATATTATAACGGCAAATTCTTCCCTCTCCGTCTCTCTAACGTCCATTTAATTAATCCAATGAATCTCCTGCGCCGGTACGAACGCGCGGTGCGCACTTGCAACTCAATTGTCCGTTCGCGAAGCGAGGACGATGACTATCGTTGGGGGGTGCGAGAGCGGGATCTCGCATATGAGGTTCTCACGTGTCACACGCGAAAGAAACGCGAGAGAGAGGCGGTTGAGCGAGAAAGAGAGAGAGGGGGGGATGAAGGGGGAGGATAGGCGAGAGGAGGAGGAGGAGGAGGAGGAGAAAAGGGGCGCCGCCGTAACAAGGAACCCCCCGCGGACGAACTAATTCTCTCGGATGACTCGCGAGTTGCGGCCCTGCGGGGGTCTGAAACAATGCACGCGCGAGAAACGCGCACGGCCCATCGGGATCCTCGTCCCGAGCACCGCCAAACACTCGTACTCCATCCTCATCCGCACACCTCTTCCACCTTCCCCGAGCTTTCCACTTTCGACTCCGGCTACCCGCTGAATCATCGCTCGGGGATCCGTGCGTACGTGACGCGGTGATGTGGGCGCGACGCGACCCCTGCACCGCGTCGATCGCCCGAGGAAATCGATCGGCCAATTCCAGGTGGTCGATCCGACCGATTGATTTTCGATCGGAAAATCGCTCCGACTTTTACATTTTCTACAAAAAGATTTCACCTACCAATTTAATCCATTTATTTAATTACATTTATAGCACAATGATTGGAACAAATAGAACAACCTATTAAGCGCTTTATTTTCAATTTTGAACGAAAATGAGGGGCTGGGCCTTATTTTGGTTTTTCTTAATTTTTTTCGGAGTGGTCCAGAATTTTTTAATAAAAATTTGGAACAATATAGAACACACATATAGAACAATTTGGAATTATTTTCACACTGAAAAAAAAGTATTTTTCTACTCAGAATACAAAATAT
>NCVS01005439.1:0-12119 GCA_003055095.1 Goniozus legneri | reverse complement strand
TTACTTTGGCGAGGATTTTTACAGCGGAGGTGTGTTTTGGGGGTATATCTATCTCTATTTTTCTGATCATAAGTTTTAGACCAAAATTACTAAAAAATAAAAAAGTTACAAACCTGCGTTTTTGATAGCTGCTTGTCAGAGCTCCTCTCACAAGAACACCAGCGCCACTGGCTCACGCGATATGCCGGGCGATACTAGCGTAACTATTTATCTCTTTCTAGCGTCACTATTGCATTATCGGTTTGGCTGCAGTAGGCACTGTAACAACCTACCCCTGTCACAACCATCCCCGGTCTCCCCTATATACCATATCGCATTGACTCAGTGACAAAGGATAAAATTTTACCTAAGGGCAAACTGCATGTTAAATATCATTCTACGTATCGTGCTCGTCTAATCGAAAGTGGTGCCATTAAGAGAAAGAAAACCGGTAAAAAAAGAAAACGTACTGATTCTGCCACTCCTGTTCGTTTGGGATTTTTTGAAAATTTAACTACTGATTGTAAGTAACCATCATAATTACCATATTTATCAATAATTATCATCGAATTAAATTATTACTATTTTTATTTATAGGCTCTGACGATGAAATTGAAATAAAATTAGCTTGGTTACAAAATAACATAAATCCTTGGGCTGAAGTTGTGCTATATGTGAAAAAGTGCAAATTTTCGGATAATTTTTCGCTGCGGTATTTTGATTTTTTGCATCAAGAAAAACCAATCTGAAAATTTTTTGAGAAATACGTTCGTGAAGTAGCGATTTCAAGCTTTAAAACTCTTTCTTTAGCAGCTCGATCCGACCATTTTCAACGATGTTACAGCCGGTTGAAAATCACTTAAAAATTTGGGAAATTTTTCTGATCCCTTAATTTTTTTCCTAAGTGTAGATTTATATTTCATTTTACTGGCGTATGTAATATTAATCTTATTAAACGTATACATATTTTGCACTCACGCATATAACCTTGAACTTTTACAGTCTGTAACAATCGTTCTGTGTTTTTATTTGTGTTGGTTGGCTTTAACCGTAACAAAAAGTCTTCTTCTTCATACATTGGTTGAACGTACGTATTTCCCTCCCCAATTTTCGGGCCTAGAGTCTTATTTCCCTCTCCTGGTGAGTTTGTGCGTGCCTCAGTTATATCGCCGTGAGCATAAATTTGCCCTCTGCGTGTGTCGCCGCCCCGCTCCCGCCTACCCGCTTCCCGGAAAATTTCGGCGGCGGCTATTGAGGTTTCAGGTTCTTGAACAAAAACACATTGAGTACTGCTACTCGGACGATCGATGATATTAATAGTATGGTCACTCGTTTTCTCCAACTCTATTTTGATTCTTTTCGATACACAAAATTTTTTGGCCCTTTGAGCACTCATATTTCATTGAATACGATGACCATTGGTATTCCCTCTCGACAGGAACAAACTTTTGTCTGAAAATTTTTTCGATATCTCTTACTGTTTTCGAAATAAGAAATTGTCAATTAATTTGGACCACCCTGTATGTTCAAAAAAAGTGATTCAGGATTCATATGGTAGATAATACTCACTAAGCTGAGTCAAAAAGTTCATGGATCGAAATCTCAACTGTTCCGGAGATATGAGCATTTTCTTTGTTTTACAAGCCCTTGCACCACAGGATTGTCATGCAAGAAGGGAATTTTCACAATCGCTACTCTCAAAATTGGTCGTGGATCCAAATTTCATATCTTGCATTTTATTTACACATTGCTTTTCACATGAAAAAGATACAATAAAAAAATGCTCATATCTCCGAAATGGTTAAGATTTCGACCCATGTACGCAGGACCCCGACTAGAAATTCGTTAACCCTTTCACTACTACGGGTGACTATAGTCACCCGCCATCAAACGACACCTGCACACAACGGGTGGCTATAGTCACCGGTCACTAGATGCCACCTATACACGACGGGTGACTACGATCCCCCGCTCCAAAAATGGAACCAAATGTTAAGATAAATGGTATCGCTTCGCGTACTTCTGTTTACACAAACTGTGTTATTAAATAAGGACCATCCAGAGTTAAATCACATCATTGAAGCACGAGATAAAAAAAAAAACAAATAATGAAATTCCACGTTCACAAAAAATTAAAAAAATATGATATGAATCCTGAATCTCTTTTTTCGAACACCCTGTATATACCGATTTTCCAGTTATGTCAAAGAATATTGTTGAACTTCTCAAAAAATTAACTGCTACAAGAACATAAATAATGAAGAAGCAGTGGTTATGATCATGTAGATCGGATAAGTTGAACAATTCTTTACTCATCACGTTTCATAAACAACAATTTGTCAAACTCACTTCATACATATATTCCTTCTTAGATAAAAATAATTATATGTCATCTCTAGATAAAAATTATGCATTAAGAAAGAAATTATACTACCCATAGAATGTTCATCTCCATACAGCCCTTATAACATTTTGTAATTTAATTAAACAGTTATACCTTAACTGAATTGCTGTATGAAAATGAAACTACGACAAAAGTATAATAATTGAACACGTATGTGATTGTACATGAATGATTTGTAATGAAACTGAAAAACTAAACACAAAATTTTTTTGTTTTCGGTAACGAAATGAATACGAAATCCGATTGGTATAATAGATCGCGCTCCTTGTTATTGAATGAAACTCAGTCTTGTTTTCATTACAATCATTTCATATACGATTCATATGAATCAAAATCGATTAATTTCAGGTACTCATTTATTCCTTTTCTTCTCAATATAGTCCCAGTAGAATGCGAACAATAATTCAGAATAACGAATAAAGCATTCTTAAATAAGTTTTATTGTATGAAATGTACAGAATATATTTTATAATATGTTGTGCCCCGACCCGCTGGGTATGTTTCACACCTGGGATTCTTCTCTCTGGGTATTAGAAATTCAGGATTCGAGTTTTGGGAGCCTGTGTGAGGCTTAAGCTTGGTGCTAGGATTTCCGGGTTGGATCTGGTGAATAACGATGCCGCGGTCTTTCCTACCTCAAACTTTATTTACAATGTTACAATGTTCTCCCGTCCCGCGTACCCAAAGGACTGACCTCGCTCTTACATTACTAACCTCCTTAAATACTAATTTTCTTACACACTAAATGCTGACAACGGTGCTGAGTCGCGTCCCACAAACCAGCACACGACTCAGCGTTCCACTTACTCAATCATAATTATATAACCTAACCGGGCACCACAAATATAATTCAGCGAAATATTAGAAAAGAACTTTGTTTTATTTAAACATTAAAATCAACGGATTGAAAATATTGTACATTTACTTCATATGAGATGTCTTTCAATTGTGAGACAGCATTCACATATTAAGTAATTATGATAATAGTTAGTTTCATCGAATCCAAAGTTTCATGCGCTGTTTTTAAATCATATGTCAACTTTGTTGGCATATCAAAGATGACTTTCAACCTAAAGAGCGAGATTTCGCTTAATTTCTTTTTGTAGAATTACAGTCAAATCAATTTGTAAATTACAAACTATATACATGTATAATTTTATGCATAGGGACACGAATATTGAAATTAGTTAAAATTACTAAGAACGTATATATGTCATGAGCTCTCATAAAATTAAAAGTAGTCTCCGATAGGTAAAGAAAAATATACACTCGTCAAAAAAATTGAAGAAACAACAAAATTTCCTAAATTTTTTGGTGTTTTTCAACTGGCTGTAACTTTCTTAAAAGTGATCGGATAAAGTGGCTAAAAAAAGCGTTTTAAAGCTTAAAACTTCTAAATTAAGAATATCTTTTTGAAAAATTTCTCAGATTCGTTCTTCTTGATGTAAAAATTCAAAATACCGCAACAAAAAATTTCGGAAATTTTTTCGTTTTTTCAGAGACTTCTCCGGACGAGGAAAAATTTTTCTTAACTTCACCAATACAAGGGCTGCTTAGCCTGATTCTTTAGCTTTAATTTGATTTTTTCTTCAGCTATGTCGACCATTTTTAGCCGAAATATCGGCCGTTGAATGAAAAATGACACTTTTGTTTTCCACGGTCAATATCTCCGGAACCAATGATCGTACAGACATCGGGAAAAGGGTTTTGAAAACTTGAATTCATGCTCTATAAGGGACAATTATTGATTTTGATGAGCTTTGTCTTTTCCTATTCTTAATTTCAACTTTGAAAGTCGGAAAAATGCACTTTTTACAACTTTTCAGATATTGTGTTGCATCTAAGCAAATATTGATGAAATCAAGAGCAAACAACTTTTTTTCTCTCAATATGCCTACCAATGAGGCTGCAAAGTTTCATTTTGCTATGTTTATCCGTTCCTTCGGACCGAATGATCAAAGTTTACCAAAATCATTAAGGAACAAGATTTTGGTGGGAAAAAGGACATTTAATTGACAGTAGTGAGGAAAAACAATATCACTTCACATATTACATGATTTCTTCGGTCAACTACCATTGAAAAGAAAAAAAAATGACAGAAAATTAATTTTTGAAAAATTTTAAAATTAAAAAAATTTTTTAGAATTTCACATTGTTCAAATTTGAAAAATTTTTGAATCAGAATTTTTTCAGTTTCAAATTTTTTGAATTTGATAAATGTCTCAATTAACAAATTTTTTCAATTTCACATTTTGTTGAATCTGTAAATTCAAATGTTCAAATTCTCTGATGAATGACGCCTGGGCATTATGAACGTCGGGTGAAAACAAATTAGCGGAAAATCTGTTTGAATGTCTTGTACAATGCGGAATGCACAACGTAAAATGTGTAGAGAAGTAGAGCTACAAAATGGCAGTAGTGGCAGGTTCTGTGCAATGCATAAGGGCATGCACGAATCGAAACTGAAGACACTGCCGATGTAATCTTAGCAATGATTTGAATATTGGATTGACGAAACCCAGGAAATTTTTATGAATATGTATCAATTTTGTATCGGTTTAAATTTTCCGCAATACCAGCGTTAAGAATCGATACTTGAAATTTTCCTAGTAAGCAGGAACGCCCCCACCTACGTACACACAAGAAACGTAAAAATTGAATAAACAACCAAAAGATACAACATTTTTGGAAATTTACAAATTCAAAAGAATTTAAAACTGAAAAAATTTTTTGATTTAAAAATTTTTCGTGATCAACAAATTTAAACTTGGAGGAATTTTCTTTATTCAAAGGTTTTCAAATTCAAAAAATTTGAAACTGAAAAAATTCTGATTCAAAAATTTTTCAAATTCGAACAATATGAAATTCTAAAACATTTTTATAATTTAAAAATTTTTTAAAAATTAATTTTCTGACATTTTTTTTCCTTTTCAATGGTAATTGACTGAAGAAATCATGCAAGATGCGAAGTGATATTGTTTTTTCTCACTACTATTAATTAAATGTACGTTTTCCCACCAAAATCTTGTTCCTTAAAGAGGTTCTTTCGCTTCAGATGAGTCAAAACATCTGTACTAGTTAATATTCGATAAATTTAATTGAAAAACCCATAAAAATTCCTAAAATTGAAAAATAAATACTATAAAAGACATTGATTATTGGAATTTTGAAAATAAACAAAAAAATAGTTAACACGTTGAGTGCCATGTCAGTCACCAGTGACTGACACCGACCTTTTCGTTCAGGCCGCGTCAGTCATCGGTGACTGACAGTGTGAACAAATACAAACGATACCTACGCGCGCGGCCTGACGGGGAAGTCGCTATAAAACCGCGTGGCACTCAACGTGTTAAATAGAAAAGTTAATTTGACTCTTGTAAATCAGTTGTTAATAACCTTAATTTCGATGTTTGGAATTGGATGTGTGAAATTTTTTCGTTGCCGTATTATGAATTTTTACACCAAAAAGAGCGAATCTGAGAAATTTTTCAAAAAGATATTCTTAATCTAGAAATATCAAGATTTAAAACGTTTTTTTTAGCAACTTGATCCGATTATTTTTAAAAAAGTTACAACCAGTTGAAAAACACCAAAAAATTTAGGAAATTTTTTTGACGAGTGTACATAACAAAAAACGGCCTAAAACAAAAAATGGAAACAAGCTATTTTGTTCAATGACAATAAATTCTAATATTCGATTACATGTGATATTACTGTGAACGGTTAAGCATACAACAAAATCAGAAATCGAACAAAAATTTTCAAAGTACCTAAAGAAAAATAGTATTCTACAATCACTGTTTGTATCACACGTATGTGCTCTGAACATCCGTTTGTTGAGTTATCGGTTGCCACTTTTTCATAATCCTGGGCTTGAATAGTTGACCGAAGGTAGTTCGAAATTGCCGAGACATGGAGCAGTACAAGATGAAGTTTATAGCTCCGTTGAGAAGGGCAAGGATGTCCATTATCTCGCCGAAGTTGTGGTAACAGTTACGAAAAAAACAATCACCAAGAACGCCCGAGAGAAGACCAAGGATACCCTGTGGAATCTCGGTGACGAGAAATAAGAGTAGAACTGCCACTAGCATTCTCGTGGAACGATCAGTTCGTTTCTCCGTTCTACTTGGCCTTTTGGATACTGGTAAGCCGGTTGACAGGAGCGTTTTTGTCGTGGAACTCGGACGCTGATTGTAACCCCTCAGTACTTGCTTCCTATTCTTAGCCCTGTAAATCAATACATATAATTTATAACGATTGTAACTTTACTACAGTAATTTAAATGAAAAAATTAAAAAAATGTTGATGCACGTACTTTTTTATAAAATAAAAATTCTATATTCATAAAATATATATTGTGCAATGAGTGAATAAAGTTGCCTCTTGTTCATGATAACCAAGTTGAGAGTATGGGCGCGATAATTTAGTTCTCTAAATCACCACGTAGGGCGTTACAAAAAAACATCATCATTAAAAATAATGGCAAAATCTAGTCCAATGTAGCATTATTACATATCCCCGTTACTGAGAAGATGTGCACATCTTTAACTAATTTTAATAATTTATACAATATAATTCAATTTCAAAAAAAACTGAATCAAATGACCCCTTTTTGTATCTGATCTGCCCTCTGAAACATTCAACAATGAGAGAAATTTAAATAGCGACGAGAACAATATTTATTAAGGGGTTACATGGGTTTCAAATTTTTAAAAAATCGAAAAATTTTTTTTTCGCTTATAATAGTATATTATGCCACAAGTGCGTAAAATACGATTTTACGCACGAGTAGCAAACGAATGCACGAGTGGCCGGCGTAGCCGGACACGAGTGCTGTATGTTTGCTACGAGTGTGAAAATCGTACGCACGTGGTGCATACGATATTTTTTGACATTATATGCATAAAATTTGAACTGCGAATTCGCAAAGAACGTCTTTTGCCTCCTCAGCTCCATTTCCCCATGTGGGTCGTAAGAGGGGGGTGCAGGGGGGCGAAGCCCCCCTCACTGACCGAAAATCTGTGTTATGAAAAAACAAACAGTCAACTAATAAAATTCAAGTGATAAATAAAAGGAAAATTTAAAGAAATAGAATTATTGTATTTCTGTATAATTTTTATGCCTATTTTATTTAGTTATACTAAATTTCATAAATTCACGAGAACATTTTTTAATTTTTAACGAAAATCAATATAATTTTTCAAGAACCAATAATTAAATATTAAATGAAATTATCACAGTATTATTGCACAATACAATTATTATTTATATTAATTGCCATATTAGTTTCCTCTCGATTTTGGCTTATTTTCATCTGTTTTGTTGGAGTTACATCTTCAGTCTCTTGTACTTTAGAATTGTCATTAATAGCATCCGTGATTTTTTTACAAATTTCAGTTTTCTGTTGAATAGAATCTTCGATATATCCTTCTGCCACGTTCGAAGATTTCCATCCACCATGGCGTTTCAATGTGGTCATGCTAGCGCCTGCATTTGCTAAAATCGTAGCCGAACTTCGGCGGAAACAGTGGCCTGTGTAACTCTCTGCATCAGGCAGTTTTAGATATGTTGCGATTTTTTTCGCTAACATACCGATTTTATTAATGCCCATTACTTGGTTAGTACATTTCCCTTTTCGATAAGCAAGAAAAAATTTATTTGTTGACACATTGGTTGGCCTTGCTTTCATATATTCGTCGATGAGACTAGAATGTTTTTCGTCTATAACGAATCTACGCGGTTGATGATTTTTTGTTTCCGGAATGTTTACAATGTAAACGGAATTCTCTTTTTTTACATCATCAACCGTCGTATTGTAGAGTTCTGCTCTACGGCAAGCACCCGTTACTCCAAAAATTAAAGCAACCTGTAGTAAATAAATAAATAATAGAAATTTGTTATTGAATATATGAAACTGGTTAATTTTATAACAAAAGTAAATATATATACCTTCATAGATAAATAATCTATGTTTGGAGCAGTTTCAATAAATTGGTTAATATTTTCCGCAGACAAGATTTTTGATTTTTTGGCGTTATAACCTGTATGTTTTCTTTTTAAAAAATTTGTTAATTTACTATAACTGCCGATGTCAACATTTTTTTCTAACTTCAGCATTGTTTTAATCATTGAAAACTTTGACCACAGGGATGCTGAATTAAAAGTTGCCGATAATTCGCTGAAATATGCCAGAAGCACTCTTTCGTCGAATGATTTTGTATTTTTTGCACCTTGCCATTCAATAAAGTTGTCAAAGGTTTTTTGATAAATCATTTTTGATTTTTCCGGCAGTATGCACTCTGTTGCTTTTTCGGCAGTTCGCAAAATGTCTTCAGGAATATATTCTTCGTCTGTGGAACTTTCCATTTTTGATTTTTTTTTTGCACAACACTACTCAGTTGTTCACTCTACGACGAGTAAGGACACACTAATCACAACTAATGGTAGCGTACACAAAAATTATGTTTCGAATATCAAATTGAACGAAATTGAATGAAATTTCAAATTGAACAGTGCCATCTAACGGTATATTACGAAGTTGTAAAATCAAATTAGATATACTACGTTTAAATACGTATATGTATACATATACATGAATACGTTTAATATATTTTTCACTAAAAATTACCGTTTTTAATTTTTATATTTTACGCATACTGTGTGTAAAAACCCATTTTACACACCGAAATCAGTGCGTAAAATCAAATTTTATGCATTGTATGTCAAAAAATTATTTAATACTTTAAGAATGTGTTCCCAAAATTTCAAATTGATCGGAATAATATCCTCGAAGATACGGCCTTCGGAAGGAGCGCCCATCATGTCTTATCGTACGGCGCGCCAGGCGCATACTGAGGCAGCGGCTCCGCTGTTATTTCTCTGTCTCTCTCACTCTTTTCCACTTTCAAAACAAAGATCGAATTATTATGAGATTTATATCAGTTTATCGTTGCAAATTCTACCACAAACTCACATTTAAATACCGCTTAAGTTTTACAGTGAATTTATATAGCCATTTCGATTGTTTTTTTACAAAAATGCATAAAATTTCAAGAACCGATATAAAAGAGGGTAGTCGACGAAAAGACAGGCCGAAAAAGAGGAGGTCATCATTTAAAATGAGAAGTTCAGATACGAGTGATGATTCATTTACAAGTTCATCAGCAAAAAAATTAAAACACCGAGAGGAATTACACGTGCCAGGAGACGGTATTCTACAATATGCGATTTTGGATTTCTTTTTGGTTTTTTCTACTTTGTCATCTCTTGTGAAATGTTCCAACATCATCTTCGAGAATGGAGAAAACAAAATATGCAACGGCAAAATTCAATTCAGCCAATGCGCTAAAATGGGTCTAGGTTTCAAAATCATGGTGAAGTGTAAAAATTGTAACCCAATTTACATTTCATCGTGCGGGAAAATTGGAAGATCTTATGAAATAAATCGTAGATTTATATTCATTATGCGTTTATTAGGTTTAGGACTTGCTGGTTGCAAAAAATTTTGTGCTCTAATGGAATTAACTTCATCCTTTCTAAATCAATCATCGTATGAGTATTATATAAATAAGATTTTTGTATGCGTCAGAACCGTTACCGAAATGTTGTTCTTATCAGCTGCCAAGGAAGAAAAAGAACTAACAGAAATAGAAAACAACATTACAAACGCAACCGATATCATTGTCTCTGGAGATGGCACGTGGAAAAAGCGCGGTTATTCGTCTTTATACGGTGTGTCTACGTTAATTGGTTATTATTCTGGAAAAGTTTTAGATGTCTTCGTCAAGTCTTCGTATTGTAAATTGTGTGAAGCGTGGAAACAAAAATTAAATTCGGCAGAATTTGAAGAGTGGAGAGAAGAACACGTGGAAAAAAATGAATGTTACGCCAATCATCACGGACCAGCTGGTAACATGGAAGTCTCGTCGATTATTGCGATGTTCCAACGATCGTTTGAAAAATACGGCCTGAGATACAAAAATTATATCGGAGACGGGGACTCAAAAACGTACTCTGGAGTTCTAAATGCGAGACCGTACGGAGAAGATTATATCATACATAAAAAAGAATGTATCGGACACGTACAGAAGAGGATGGGTACCCGTTTACGCGATTTGGTAAAAAAATGTGTAGAAGAAACAAAAACTAAGGACGGTAAAATTATTCGAAAAAAGACTCTTGCTGGCAAAGGAAAACTGACCGGAAAATTAATTGATAAATTAACGATTTATTACGGCCTAGCTATAAGAAGGAACTCTGATTCCATCGAAAACATGAGAAACGCAATATGGGCAACTTATTACCACTATACTTCCACAGATGAAAATCCACAACACGAGAAATGTCCAAAAGGCTTAGATTCATGGTGCGCTTGGCAACGCGCTTCAGTAAACAACAATTTATCAGAATTTAAACACGACTATGCCCCATTGCCTAGTGATGTTTCGTCAGCAATCAAGCCTATTTACGACGAACTTACTAAAGAACAACTTTTGGAACGATGCGTTGGTGGCTTCACTCAAAACAACAACGAAAGTCTGAATCAATTGATATGGAAAATCACTCCGAAAATACTTCCAGCTGGTTCAAAAATAGTAGAAATCGCAGCAGATATCGCTTCTGGCACGTTTAATGAGGGGATGTCAGCATTATTATTGTATATGAACGGCATGGATCTGAAACTTGGCCGAAATAGCCACGAGTACGTTCGAAGAGAAGATGAGACTCGCATACTCATGGCTGAAAGAAAATGCGAAAGTACAACTCGAGAAGCGAGAATTCGGCATAGGCAAGAACAAAAAGATGCCCTAGACATTGCAACTGCAGCAGGAAGTCTGCTTTATGGTGCCGGGATCGATGACTCTATGTAAGTTGAAACAAAAAATTTATTCCGTGAGTAATTCCGACTTAAAACTTCAAACGCGTTTTTCTCGGTTCTCTATTTTTGAAATCGGTTGTCAAGATTTCTCGAAAATTTATGAACCGATCTTGTTCAAATTTTGCATACTTCTTTGTGACTACATTATCTCGTGCTTGAACGAGGGAATTTTGTTTTTTTTTAACCGCATCTCATTTTACAATGCAAAATGTAGTCCAAATTTGACCCGAAAAATGAATTTTTTCGAAAAAAAACTCTGCCAAAATGTCAAATTTGAATATTTTTAAATTTCCTCCGTTCAAGCCCGAGTTTTATATATCTACTAAAAGAAAATTTTTTAGTTTTCCATTTTAGATAAACCTGTCAAGAAATATCTTGACAACCGAAAAAGCTGTTTTTTTGTCAGCGACTCAAGAGATGAGCGGCCAGGGCCAGAATTTTCATTATTTTGTCATGAAAAATTCAGGAAATACTTCTAAAATGTGTCTCCACAATATACTTAATTTGTTGAATAAAACAAATTTCATTGCATATATGAAAAAAATTCGTGAAAATGGTCGTTTTTTAGGTCTCTGAAACCCATGTAACCCCTTAATAGTTACCAATATACAGCGTGGAAACGCAATCGCATACAATATACCGGTAGTGGATAGAGCTCGAAATTCTAAGCCGATATGATCCTATTCGTTTTTTGGCTCCAATCAATAGTTTTTGAAATATTCAAGTTCAAAGTTTCGCGAAATCAGCGAATTACGGAGCGAATGCGGCAGCGTGTCAGTATTGTGACGTAGCAGTCACGGGTTCGTGCGTGTTTCTTCACTAGACTTTAAATAAATTAGCTCGAAATAAATATAAACT
>NCVS01005344.1:0-13008 GCA_003055095.1 Goniozus legneri | reverse complement strand
GAGAGAGAGAGAGAGAGAGAGAGAAAGCGTGAGACTATAATCATCGGCGTTATTGCGAACGGGGAATGAGCCGGAGAGAGCAAAGGAGCCAAATGGCGCCCGTAACTCGAGCGGATACGCTCGATTTCGTCACTACACTCAGATTACGGTGACTGTTATAATCGAAACAATTCTCGCGATCGGAGCGCGGAAATTTCATAGAATCGAGCTACAAAAGATCGAGATACATGAACGATTTCGCTAGCCGCCTCTATGGTTTTGGGTGTTTCAATGCGAACGAGACTCGTAATTCGACATTCGTATATAATAGAAACGCGACAATTCGATGACGGGCGATCGAGCGGCTCGTACGTGCGCGTCGCGTCAATTCGCGGCCTCGATTACTGCGGGAGATCGCTCGGTTCGATGGGCTAGCGCTAATTGCATTATCAGTTGAAAATTCGCAACTCGGGAAAAATGTAGATGGAGAATTTCAAACTTATGTCAAAATGGCAACTGAGCCCGCTGAAAAATTACTCGAGAAGAAAAAGCAATTTATGAAAATTCTCAACTGCGGCTATCTATGGTTTGGATAATCGCTCGTCGTGGGTCGAATCTTATCACATTTTTCTCCTGCTCGAAAACTCGGACGAATAATTCAATATTTATGGTGCAATAATAGCGCCGTAGTGCGGGTAAATGCGATACCTGGTATTTAGTTCCCTTTGTTCGGCAGTTGGAGGAAATTTACGATTCACCAAAACTCGTCCTGTTATTCAATTACGCGAGCAGGAACGCATGGGAGCGACGTATTACGTCATTCAATATTATTTATACGGCTCGTCGTCGAGTACGGAGCGGCGGCGCGCGGTGCGGTGCAAAATGCAGAGAACGTCACTTCGACAGCGGCCATTATTAATCCCCGCGGAGTCGAACTTTCGTCTGTATATATACTGTATAACGGCAGTAGGTAGGAAACAGGAAAACGACGTCGGTATACGCGAGAGTGCGCGACCTATGAATAATAACCTCCCCCACGTAACGCTCCCACCGGCTTTTAAGCGGTGAAACTCGAGCGTCGGCTCATTGAGAACGAGCGAGAGCCACGTCTGCCCCCTCCAGTAAGAGAGCAATCGTTTAAGGAGTCGTTAGGTAAAAGTCGACCGCGATAACCGGGAGGCCTCGCGATACGCGTGCTTTATCGGGACAGAAATTAGCTGGGAACGGGAACGTGAATCGACTCGCGATTGGTTTCGTCGATGGACACGCGTTGGGAGACCTCGGGATTAAGCGAGAAAGTTGGGGAAGCTCCGGAGTCTCGTCGAGGGATTTTAGATTATTGGGATCCCTGCTGTTCTATCGAACACGCTGACCCAATTGCCGCTTTTAATCTTCTTATTTGGAGATACCGATACCGATGGGCTTGGAATTTTCGTCCCAACCACAGAGATGGTTAACTGTTTCTCGAATTTTCCGATGAACTTTACGGTTTGGCAATATCAAAAAACACTTTCTGAACACCACAAGTAGCTTAAAAGTACTTTAATTTGTAGAACTGATAGTATATCCTCTTTGAAAAAGTTTTAAAAATGTACACCTCAACAAAATGTAATTTTATACGTAATCGCACTACGGTACATTTTGAAAATAATTCAAATTTATGAATTAAAATCTAAAACTAAACAAATTTTTTGACTCGATAGTTTTCATTCACTCGATTGGATGTTTGGTACGACGGTCGGTAATGAAATTCAATTATTTCGGAATAATGAATTCCTTGTTTGCTATACGAATATAACGTTAAACTCGATCATAGCGTGATTTCGAAACGAGAAACAAGCATATTAATGTGGCCGATGAAAAAAATTCATTCGGGAAACTGGAAACAACTGCGGGCTGTTGTTACATTATGACGTGAGCGCGTGTACACACGCGAGAATTGCGCTCTCTCAGCGAGAATCCGTGCGGGGTTAATTCGCGCTCGAAATCGTTACCCCGGTGCGCGTGCTCGACGGGCTCGTCGGGCTCGTTAGTCACGGGCGATAGCGACCACTGCCAGGCCCACTTTAAATTAACTCGAAACTAATGCCCCCGCCGCGCTGAGAATTGGTGCGGTGGCGAAAGTTCTCTCGAAACTCGTAGCTCGCCCCGGTCACCGCGAAAGTCGTTTGTCTTCCTCGATTTCTGCCCCGTGTACACGATAATCTCGTTTCCCCGACGAATCCCACCGAGTTTCGGACGTAAACAAGCTCGGGGATAATCCAAGCTCGCCTTTTTTTTCTCCGTCGCTATGGAAAATTTCATCGAAATTTTCCCGGGCTGCATATTTCGCGAGCGACTCGAGAAAATGGCGAGTCGTTAAAATCGCAGCTGAGGGACGTGGATGTATCGAACGTTCGAGCTGCGAGGCACTTTAATACGTGATTAATCGCAAACCATAATTCCCTCGTTTGCTCGCACCCAGAGAGGGAGCGAACGACGCGTCCCGCGCGGCTAATGATGTAATAATGACGAGGAGAGATTAGTTGATTCGAGGTAAATGAGCCCTAATAGCAATGGTGACGACGACATAGCGCACGCATAATCAGACCCGACGCGGGGCCAATCCTGTTAAATACAGTGATCGAATTTCCCACGACTGCCGAACGATTTATAAAACTGTTAATTCTGAACTTTCAACTTGACACAAACAAAATTTCTTATAAATTTTACCGCGATTCACTAAAATAATTAGCAACAACATGCACTGTAACGTTGGCTAGTTAACGAATTTTACATCATCCTTTTTCACGTTTGACATCTCACGGAAAGCGTCTTTTCTTGAAGAAAAATGTCATTCGAAAAGTTGAAGCGCGAAGAAATTTTCGCTAAGGGTAGGTAACTCAAGAGTAGTAAGAAAGTCGAAGCTTAATTAAAGCTCCGTTAGTTTCCTGGCCGGATCTTCGGGTCCTTCGCGAAACCGCGGCAAGCCATCGACTCTTGATGAAAGAAGGAAGACGAAATTTCCTCCAGCTTGATTTCTAGAGAGCTTTGTCGCGCGGTGTCGATAGAAACCAGAAATACCAGAGAAATGAAAATTTTTCGACCCGGAGGTTCCATGGCGATTAAAATGGAGGGAGAGGCAAAAAGCGGCAGATAAAAATAGAGAAGAGTATATAAGGAGAAAGCAGGAAGGAAGAAAAGACCGAAGATGGAAGTCGCGGAAGCTTTTTGTTTCCACGGATTGCCTCGTGGTATTCCATCTGCGACTCTCGTCGTCTTTTCTCCCCACCGAAGCCCCGAGTGCATCTCTTCTCGTCTCTTTGTCATCTTTTTTACTTTATGACGCGTACGCTCATCGATCCGCGAACCAGCGGTTTACCGCAATCTCCCGAAACGCTCGTGCGCGTTCCGCACACACACTGTACGTTCTCTCTCCGGTGGAAACGTCGATGGTGACACGTTGAATTCCTTTTGGCGTATTACGAGAAACCATCCAACGTCGTTTCCGTAATCGCGCAGTGTGTAATCGTTCTCTGGCCAGGACGAAAGGGGAGCGAGGGGGTTTATATTCCGGAATGAAACGCGGAAACGCGATCCAGGGCAATACGGCCCGCGTGAGCAATAACATTCCGCGATTCCGAAATTTAAACCGAGACGAGAGATTCTTGGAATGGAATTACCGATTCGGTTGTTACTCGAAAAATTCAATTACAGTCGGCTTATCGAGGCAAAATATTAGTCGAAATTTATATAAACTCAAAATAAATTTATTCGAAACAACTGAAAAAATTTATAATATAATATGTACTTTGAAGCTATTAAATTTCACCGAAAAAAGTGCGAAAAGCTCAAACACCTCGACAACAGTTTTTTTTATTTTTCATTATTTTTTCAATTTTTCGTTAGTTTGGCGAGAAACTCTACCAAGTTTTTTGATATCGAATTTCGCGGCTGCGTGTGCTACGGATTGATATATTTATGTATATTTAAACATTGCGGGAGGTTGCCAGGGAAAAATTGTTCGATACTCTCTTTACGCCATCGAGAACATCTGCGGCCGGGGTCGGTATCGGTTCGCCTTTCGTGCTATATAAAATAACCCGGGCAACGCGTATCCCATTCCCGCGGGATACGGTCGTTCCGATTCCCATCGACGCCGGGACTGTTAGTCTTCGGATTTACGTTATAACCCCGCAACGGGAGCGAGAGAGAAAGAGAGAGAACTACGATTCGTTGTACAATGAAGGGGGTGAACTGTCGAATGGGGGAAAAAAATTTCGACAAAGCGAGTACGCGGTTGTCAAAGGGAGTTTCGAAGTGCATATAAATATATCGAGCCGGGTGTAGGCGTTGTTGAATTTTTTTCCTATTCTCTTTGATGGCAAAGCGAGAAGAGAGCGAGAGAGACTAATTACCCAGATAGACGGTATCGATGTTTAACGATGCGGCCGCTCACGACCGCTCGTTATCCTTTGATTTCGCTTTGCTATTATTATATATACAAGAGGAAAAAATTAGAGAGAAAGGAAATATTGAAAAAAAGTTCAATGTCGAAGCGAGTGTCGAAAATGTGTTTTGCTTTTTTTCGGTCACGAGCTCGGAGATTCAGGAGTGGCTCAGACTTTGATGTCTAACTGTAGAACCATTTGAGATGAAAATATGGAAGGGTGGGAAGTAAACGAGAGATGTAACAGAGTAAAGATGCAAATAGGAAGCGTAATGACTCAGAAAGAAGACTTCGAGTGGAGGCTTTTTCCGCAAACTCACGGTAGAGGCCTCGAAATATCGTCTCGAATTAAATTGCTAATGAGACGGGATTCGCCATCGTACCAAGAAATTAAATAGGGTTGTTTCCAAGTTCACTGAATTTTCCTCTCTTGGTGTATATACGATTTTATTTCTACCATACTATAATTACGGTAATTGAAATCAGGTTTTTTTCATCAAACAATCGATCGATACACGCTTTTGCACCGAAATCGTACGTCCGGTATTTTTATTCAGTGATTGACGTATAGAGCGGATGAAATTACGAGTAACGCGCAATTACGTGACGTCTCGCTCGACGTTCATTCGACGTGCGTAGTTAGCCAACGAATAAACGTCAACCGGTTTAAAAGTCTTTCTCATTGTTGTTCGTTACCCGTCGTCATTCAATTTTTCATTCAATCGAATTATTCAACTTTCTCTTTAATTTTCCATTTTTTACAACGTAACGACGATTACAGCCGAGTTAATCGAGGAGTTTGCGAATTTTGTCGTCTCGGTACGGAGTTGAGCCGGATTACGCGGCGCCAAAATTAAAACTATTATTAATTGGTAGCGCCTTCATAATCCATCCGCGCACTGTGTCCTTCCAATTTTAGCTTGAAATTTCCGTATTTGGTTTAAACATTGCCGGGGCGTGTGATTGGCGCTGAAAAGTTTTAGCACCCCCCATAGCATATACACGACATCAAGGTACTCGCGAATATTTAATTGAACAGCACGTGAACTCGTTAATTACAGAATTGCGAATTTTTTCCAACTTTTCAACATTATAGAGATTTATGAAATACATTTGCGATTTCGATGGATATTGCTAGCATCCACACGAGTATGAAAATTGAAACAGTCTCAATAATGAATTTTCATTACTCGAAAATACGTCGATGTATTAAAGCGAATTCCGTTTCAGTTTGGGCATTTAGCTGTACTTATATGATCCTGAAATTCGATTAAATCCAGATCCCGGGACGAGTTATTATCACTGAAAAGGAACATCCTCGAGGATTCATTAAACTCTTGGAAACGCGCCGAGGGCTGAGAGGAAGAACAGGAGAGAGAGAGAGAGAGAGAGAGCCAAGTGATTAACGATTGCCACCGACGTCTTTATTAAATGGTCCCGCTGTCTCGAGCTCGCTTTCGAATAAAAGGGTCGATTCGTAGTCTCAAAACCAAGTGGCTATTTTTGCCCGGCCCTGCCGGACTTTATCTGGGTCAAAGTTGTAACTGACAGAAAATCGTGTCTCGAGTGCAATGCTTGTGAAAGTTTGTCAGTACCCGAAGGTGTACTATACGTTACAAGCGCAACGAGCTCATTTTCATCTCGAATTAGCATGGAATTTACATTTTTGAGCCTATTTAGTTATTCACTCGTCTCGCGTCAAAAAATATGACTTATTACTTGCTTACAATTAAAATGATAAAAATGTGAAATAATTTTCATTCAATTCTATACAATTGAAGTTGAATATTATACTATTTCGACTTTCAAGTAGTTGTAAAAATTATACTTAAAATCAAGAAACAAAACTTTCATCTTTTCGAAAAAGAGTTGATATCAAGTTTCAACGAAATAAATTGAAACTAAGCTAAGCGATTTCCGTTGAAATCGAGCCTCATATTTCGATTCAGGTCTCGGCGAATACCGAGCTATTCAATTTGAAACTCTAAAACCAGTAAGAAATAATGAGTAAATTAGCGAACAATAGCCGCGAATACCGCGACGGAGGCATCGACGCGTTTGATTTTATTCCTCCCGCTTCGTTAAACAACGAAACTAACGGTTAATTTGGTTAAAAGTGTGGAACGGAAGCGGTTTTTCCAGCTCGCCCGGGGAAAACTGGATCACCGCCATGGCACTAAGGGAACATTGAATTATAGCATTGGCCGGGTGTAGTTTGCGGCCAGCGGAGCATTAGTCGAACGCGGAATCTAATTTGGTAGTGCGTCTTACGAGCCATGGCAGAGGTCCACGAGGTCTTGCGTTAAGTAATTATTCACTGCGAAGGTTCCCCTAGGAGCTCGTGTACTGATTACCCAGACTCCGCTCGGCTTCCTGATCGAGAAACCACCGTAGGAAATCTTGTAACCCTCGTTTGGTTGATCTTGTTTTCGAAATCCAAAAATTTGCACGTTGGTAAATAATTTGGTATTTTATACTCTATCATTGTTAATTATTTTGTATAGTAACTGTAACTTGTATAGTTCGTCTTGGCTAAAAATTCAGTTTATGCTACCATAGCACAATTCGATGTATTCGAGCTATTAAATTTCTCTCGGTGTACCAAAATTAATTACGCGCCCATCCCAAATCAAAAATTTCGTTCGGTTCTCACGATCAATTTGGACTTTTAATTTACAGGGAATAATCGCACGATAGGCGAGATTTACACACCGCCGGAAGGAAATTCGTACTCGAGCGATTGTGTTTAACTTCGATTATTGACATTCTCTGGCGATGTTTCCCGAGAATACGGGATTTACGAGCTTAGACAAATATTGGATGAATCTTGTAGAACGGGAATGAGAAATAACAACTCTCGGGGGCGTCCGTGGCAGCGCTTTTAAGATCATATCTGCGAAAGTTTTACTGTTAACGCGGCAATGGAAGCGTAACGCTAGTTTTAGCTCTCGCTCTTTATTTTTCTTCGCCGTCGTACTTTGCCGCGACACTTGACGCTTCTGCGCCGAGAGTAAATAAAAAACAAGCGTTCTCTCCGAGAAAGAACATTTTTGCGTTATCGCGACGCGCGGTCTTGCGATTTTATTTTCGATTTGTACCAGAGAAACTCGACAACTTTGGTGGTTAATTCATAACGAGTCGAAGAGTGGCATCCGAGTTACGCAGTGAGATTCGAGAGATTTAATCCGAATTTATTACCCACTTCATCGGGAAAGAACGCGCGCGATAATTTCTTAGCGCAAAAGAATAATTCTTTGTAACACCTCGTAATTTTGACTCTCTTTCTCTCTCTTTCTCTCTCGTTCCCTTTCTCTCGAAACGCCCAGCTAGAGCGTTATAATGGCAAAATAAATTTCGTCAGATTAGCGAAACGGCCGCATAAATTTCCACACTTGACTTCGGCTTAACGCGTTCACTGAATTAAATACAGCTCACGTCAAAAAATTTTTAACCGCGCGAGAGGGCGTCCTTTATTACCCAGCGTTACAGACTCATAGGTCTGAAAGAAATTTTTCTCACTTACGCAATAAATTTACACGTCTCTGAGAGTCGCAATTGTCAATGCAAAAACTTCAAAATTTGGTGACAAGAGTTAGTTTAGTGGTGAAAATTGCTATTGTTGAGGACGTGAGAAAAATAAGCAGAATTTGTAGAATACGTACTCTATCGTTTGCCGGTTGCTCTATGTGGATGCTCCATATCTAAATGGTAGATGGCGCGAAAATAAATGGATTGAGTGAGGGGAAGTGGCGCGGCTGAGTGGGAGGGAGTTGAATACCGAAGATGCACACTGGCAGGGAACAATTTAACGTTGAAAGCTCCCCGGACCATTGTGTACGGAAAATGCGAGGAGTATACCGAGCCATTATAGAGATCCTATTATAAGATAGATACCACTGTCATTAAGTCTCTTTCGTCGTTGTCTGTTTGCGATAGAGAAAAAGAGAGAGTGAAAGAAGTAAAGAATGAAGAAAAGCGTATAGACAATAGCGAGGAATTACTCAAATTAAGAAACCTGGAGGAAAAATACAATTATTCAATCTATCAATCAAGAGACATGAGATGAAGTGAGATAGAACTCTTCTCGATGAAAATTCGATCAGAGAAAATTCACGTTTGCGATAAGAGAATAAGAGAGAGGAAGGTGCTTATTTCTTATTTCATTCTCGCAAATGAGCCAAAATAAAATCACAAGTGAGAAATGAAATCATCTGAAAACAAAAAGATTAGGCTGAGGTAAATTTGAGGTTATTTAAATTTTCATTGATATAAAATTCAGTATTTAATTAAAAAACAGTAAGAAAACGGTGATCGATTGATTTCATCCTAAAAAGGCAAATGTTGTTTATCTAAACTATTCGCAAATCACGATATTAATCATCCAGGGTTTCTCGATTTCGCGTACGCGAAATTCATCGACGTCTACAACCCGTGTAATGGATTTAAGCAAACTACTCCCCCAATTCGATCAAAAGTTCACCTTTGAAGAGCCCCGGCGTCAAACGAAGCATTTTATAACGTTTTGAAGGACGATCGAAGTTCCGCGATGGCCCGGGGCGAATATATCGCGATTCTCCGCGTTCCGCGGATCCATTATCGCGACAAAGTACCGGATCTTGGCGAAACTTTGACGTCACTCGCGGGGTGGGAGCCCGCAGTCTGCTTATTCGATGAACTCATCCATTCAATTAAGACTATCGCGTGGAGCGCGTGTGAACGTCGAGTGCCACCCGGCGGCAATGCGAGGCGGGTAATGCGCAATTTCATTCAAATTACTTCCCATACTGGATTATTTAGTTTCCGCGGATTGTTTTGAAACAGCTGCGGTCTCGTGATGAAACGGCGCGGATGTTCCGAACGCCGTACGGTGAGTTATTCTTGCCAAGTTTTATTTCTCTCTGGATTTTTTGCCGAGGGTAGGTAATAAGCTTGAAAGTGTAATGCGAGCGACTGAGATATAATTAATTTTTTTGAGAAACTGACATATTGGAAAAGCATTGAATTTCTAATATCTCGTCTCTCGTTATAACATCAGGTATTCGAGGTATATTCGGACATTCAGAAGTGCCTGAGAAGAATATGAATAAAAATTCTTTGTTATCAAAAATATTTAAAATGAGTACTACTAACATTCATATTTGACGTATCGGATATTAAAATATTGAAAAATTAAAAAATTTTGACGATTTTATAAATGTAGTACTTCATGCTATAAACTGATTTAAATACAAATTAATTGTAAGTTATTTAATAAACTCAACTCTCCAGAAAGAATATTTCTGAATCCATATCTTTCTTTTGATACCATTCAGAAAAATTTAAATAAGTTTATTTAAATAGGTAAAATGCGTTTGAAATACCTTAATTATATATATAAAATTTCCAACGAGTTTTCTATCTCACAAAAAATATAACAAAAGAAAAAAAATGAAAAAAAATTGCGAGAGAGAAACAATGCGCTTCACGGTCGACCAGCCGTTGGTCTATACCATTTGCGCAAGTGACGAACGAATCCGAGCGGGTGCTCTGAATTGGACCCGATAGCAGTCGCGATTAGACAAAAAGAAGAAAAAATCACCGAAAGCGAGCGGACCGGTTGATCTGCGTCGAACGATTTATCGTTTACTTTTAGACCAGTGGTACCCGGACCCACCCTCGCCACCCCCTAGATGGGGGTTGGAAGAGCAATTTCCATCTCGTTCGTTTTCGTCCTGCGCTTTTTTCAAGCGTAAACGGTAATCCGGGGACCCGATGTTTCGCGGTGAGTTGAAAAATGAGGGCTGGAGAAAAGAGAGAAAGAGAAAGAAAAGTAAGAACGAGGAAAACTGCCGGCGTGCTTCACACGGCTGCTGAATTTCGCGTCGAGAAATAGCCCCCCCTCACTCTCCTCTTGACTCACAGGAGCGAAAACGTCACATTATTGCGCGCGAGCGTCGAGAGCTTCGCCGGAATTTCACTGACGAAGCTCTTCAATTGTCGCCGGCTGCGCTTTTCAGCGAGTAATTAGCGTCACTCGCGCGCTCGTGCGCTCGCTCGCGTTGCCCGTAGAAAGGAGCAAAGCGCGCGGTTGGAATTTAATTTTCGGCCAGCGTTATCGCTACAGTATATACTCGTATGTATAATACGCGCAACGTGAAATTTGCATTTTGCGGATTATTAGGAAAATTCACGGGGACAAGGTATGAAGGAAAAAAGATAAATTCTTTCGAGGGGGGTGAATTAGTTTCGTCGTTGTGTGTTTTATGAGTGGGTGAAAAAATTTCAAAGACATTGACAGAAATTTGCCAGCTTAGCTTGATTATGTCGAATGAAATTATATAATATATATGTTTTAAAATACATATGTACATAACAAATAATTATTGTAATTAGTAAGTTTATTGGTATAATTTTTATATTTAAATATGTTTTTTAACCATCAAAATTAGCACAACTGTTAATTTTTTTGAACGAAGGGTGTGTTTCTCGACAAACGAGTCATGTAGTAGCGCGTCAATGAACGATCAACCAGAAAAAAGGGGACGAACTATTTTCCCTGAAAGGGCCGATTGTAATACCTCAGACGCTTTTCCTACCACTCCCCTTCTCACGCTCTCTATTGTAGCCGTAAATCGTGTTTGTCGAATTATGGAGACCCCTCTAGGTGAATCTCGTCAGTTTTTTGCTTCCTATCTCGTTCTTCATCCCTCGCGATGAGTCGGCATGTATCCTCTCTATTTTGATTGTTCTCAATAAAGAGGGTAGGAAATTTGAATCAGAGTAGGAGTGCGCAAATTGCCCGTAATAATCGAATCGATTGGGCTCAACAGAAGTGAAAAGCTATGTGTCGATCAAAAGTCTGGACGAGATTTAACGGCACGTGATAGTCTTCGCGTCGTAAATCTCCGATAGAAGTTTATCGCTGGATCGAACACTTTGCTTTTCGCTCTCGTGTCGTAAACACGTCACCGCACGTGACACATAACCATCGAATAGAACGATGGCCTGCTTACCCATCCACGTATTTTTTGATTATAAGCCAATGGAAATGGTTTGTTCTACCTTTCGAAAGTGTATCGTATATTACAATTTTCTGGGTTGAATTTTAAAAACCTATTTATCTTAGATATATCATGATGCTGACGTGGATAAGTTAATTTAGTCCTAAATATTAATATTAATCATAACGGTCAATTATTGTCCATCCGAACAGGCTTTTCAGTTCCTTTAAGGTGGCAATGAAACTGAAAAATTTTCACGTTCTCGTTAAATGAGGAGAAAAAAACGTAAGAACCAGAATTTGTTGGACGGAGGTAAAACAGAAACGCGAATAAATCGCTAAAACCTGAAATTAATTTCCGACCGTTGAGCTGTATCGAACGTGAGAACTCGCTAGAGCGAGACGTCTGGGGGAGAATCGGGAAATAAAAAATGATATCCAACTTCTTCTTTCCAGTATGGTGAACCATCTCCGAGGGGTGAATAAATTTTTTCCCCTCTCTCGCGGCAATGTGAGCTTTGGTTTAGAAGTGAGAAAATACGTAGGAACACATTGGCAGTCCCAACATCGAATTTTCCGCGTATTGGACCATTCTGTTTCTCGTCAGCCATGATACAAGAAAAGAGGAGCGTCGAATTTCCGGCAATTTGCATTTCTCGAGATAAAACAGCGAGTTTTATAAACTAATTTGTTTTGTATCTTCGTTGTGCTTTATTTTTACGGTCGTTTCGTTCGTTTTGTTGGAAATACTTTCTATCCCCGTGCCACCTTGCACCTACATATTTAATAACTATATCTTAGCCCACGAACTTTGCTAGTTGGATCGGAAGTCGTTTGAGATTCTTTTTTTGTCATTTTGCTCCTCTCCCCATTCTCCTTTGCATATCGCGGAAGGTGAAAACTAGCTCGAAGTCGAGAGGAATATTATAAGACGTAGAAAGAGGATAACCCCGCGAGAGGGCGAACGATATAGAAAGAAGAGGGGCTAAACTTTTCGAATATTCTAATTTACAAGCGCCGGAGTCAGCGGAAAGAACGATCGTAATTTTTATTTTTTTCGAAAATCGTTTATTATGTTTTATGGGATGGAATATCGCGCACGACGGGCCTCTACAATAAATCGCCTTTATTCATACAGCAGAAAAATTTATGTCGTAGCGTTCTTTTTTTTTTATCATAACCACTCGTTCACCATTCTCGCTTATGGACGGTCGCTAAATCGGAAAAAACATCAAATGGTATGCGCATTAAAATCTCACTGGTGGAGGATAGTGGTTTCGATGGCGAATGGTGGGGATAGACTTCTCGCTTTCAGCGTGGCGGGGTGAGAGAGGAGCGAGATCGTTTGTCAAAGGAGCATGCTAGGTACACAGCGAGTCGGCCTCGACTTGATTAATTGACACATGACAGCCGGAGCTTTGCGAATGACTTCAAGGACGAACGCTGGAATATATCGTTCTGACGTCTCAATTCGTGAATCCCGAAAAACGACGTTATAATCTGAGAAGATATACAAAACCCGACGGATATATGTCTCAATTAATTAAATTCTGTGATACGCAGAATTTTGATGTACAGAGTGGGGAAAGTGTCGACTACCAAAATTTACCAGCAGGTAGCC
>NCVS01005327.1:0-12397 GCA_003055095.1 Goniozus legneri | reverse complement strand
TAAACCAGCAATAGAGAAAAAAGAACATGGAAATGCGATGTACCCAAGCTATGAATTGAAAGGTCAGTTAATAAGCATTCAAATGGTACATCACACATACAAAAATTCAGACGCATTATTTAAATATAAGCATTGAAAAAAAAGGTTAAAAATTTACTTTTCACCATTTTTGTGGCACATAACCTGAAACGACACAACCTCGTACTAAGAGTCACAAATGAATACTGTGGCGTCTTCTGACGGTGGAAAGCAATTGTTTTGCTACATTGCCGATTTTTCAACCGTTTTCAGTCCCGCGAAATTAATATTGTTTCAACTCACCTCTGTTTCAAAACCCCTCGGTCTCCCCTACATAACATTATCTTGGTTATGAACGAAGGAATAAACGAAATATTCATTTTTGGTGAAAGTGGAAAGAAAAACTAAAATTATTGTGAAAAATTGTTTTTTTAGTTTACTTAAAAAATTAATTATTGAAATAGAAAATTCCTATAAAAATATGCCTGTTTTGTATTTCTTTGAATAGTTTCCTTCCTTAATATCAGATCATGATCGGCAAATAATCTTACTAGCCGAGGAGAACGTTTCCGGTGAATCCTTCCATTTAGCTCGAAGTCATTAGTAAATAAGGCTATTAATCAATTTACGGAGGAAAAAACACGAGTGTGATGAAAATTTGATCGGGTTATTCCCGTTATAGAGGCGAGCTCGATACCGTTGCTCTCGTTCATCCATCCGTACAGATTTATCGGCGAACTGATTTTAATCGGACGATATTATCCTTGTATTAAGCATTACCGATAAATCAGTGGCTTCGAGAATAATGTTTGACTTCTATCTCGATATTCCGCGGGTAGTTGGGCGAAATAGGAGTTATATAGTGGCACTCCCGGGAGTCGATATGCATTGGCTTCGCCAAAATACTGAGAGGAGCTGGGAACGCTCGGTGGGACGGTACGCAAGATGCAATTACAATGTCTTGATACGAGGGGTCGAATGAAATACACGCGGTGAGATTCGCGAGCTGAGAGAGCGAGAGAGAGCGAGAGAGAGGGAGCGTTGAGTTTTCGGTTGGAGAACCGTGATATCGTCTTATTTTGGAATAACACGGGACAGTCGGCATGAAAACGCGCCGCGAGACGATACACACAGCCGGAGACCAGCGAGCGGAAAGCTCTTTAGGAGTATTCGAGAGCACAAACGCGAGGAGCGTAATTTACTTTTGTAATTCAGCATAAATTCTCGTCCAAGAAGAGAATCTATGAAACGCTCGCGCTTAACTCGCTTCTCGAACGGATTTTGGATTTCGATGCATTTGTTCTCTCGCTGGGGTGACAACCGTCCGAAGCGCTTTTTTATTGCGCGAAATAATTTATATCGCTCTTGCCCTCTGTCTCTCGGTTCTCTAGACTCTCTCTTTTTTTCTTCCTCCTCATGGCGAGAGATAGTTCGACTTTTATTTTTCGGCTAAAAGCGTACCTACATAGAAGTTCTATTAAAAATATTTCTGGTCGAGCGAGTGCAATGTACGATCAACCCCCAGTAATTAATAAACCATTCTGCATTGCAGCCGGTGCGGGCAGACGGACGAAGAGACGGGGAGAGGGAGGGAGGTGGAGGATGAGCGGAATGGGCGTCGTAGAGCGGGTAAAATCAGCAAATTCTCGGGCTGCAATCGTTGAATTTTTTAATTCGCAACAATTCCGCGAGTTGGTATGCGCGTAGCCGCTTATGGAGCATTAACTTCAAAAGGGTCATTCACGAGCGCTAAACAAGCAGTAAAAAAGTCGAGCTTCGCTCAGCACGATGGGCAGCTTCCCCCAGAGAGAAATGCGAGGAATTTTTAACGAAACTCTCTTTTCACCGTGTATACGTGTGTACGAGAGGGAGAGAGAAGGGAGAGAGAGATAGAAAAAGGGGAAAGGGGCGCATCCAATGCAACAACGCGTTTGTGAGAGAACAGAACAGTACAGAGGAGCAGAGAGAGAGAGAGAGAGAGAAAGAGAGAGAGAGAGAGAGTGCATTTTGTCGCGCTACTACGAAATCACCCGCTTTAGATTTCGCTCGAAATTCGCGCGTGGCCACTCGCCCTTTCCGCGCGTTACTCGTATAGTTAACGAAAATATATGCCCGCCGGTTCGTTCGGCGCGCAAACGAAATAGGACGTATGCGTGCTGGGAGAGTTTTTAAGTGAAACTCGACACTTTTCGACTACGCCTCGCTATTACCGTCACCCGTAAACTTTTAATGATCGGGTTACATTTGTTTGATTACTCACTACGGTTCGTCCTCTCTCTCTCTCTCTCTCGCTCGCCACTCCTGGTTGGTAATAATTTTTTTCGTAAAATCAATCAATCGCGTTAACGCGCTCCTCTGAAATACACTTCCCATCTTCCCACGATACGTATACTCGGCTCGCTCTAGTTGAAAAATCGATAACGACGAGCTATCGTCAGTGGTGCTCTTCGACTTGAATTATTACGATTAAACTTCCCAAATTGTCTCATCGCATGTTCAAACTTCGATAATGAGGCGAATATTTTATAACAACTTTGATACATCCGCTGTGATGGTCTAACAGTGAATTAAATTCTAATTTTCTTTGTCGTAAAACAATAAAATAGATATAATTAACGTCGTGTAATCATCAAATTGATGGGCATTAATTAATAGTAGGTAACAAGCGTCGTCGTAAGAAAGGATACTCTCGCTCGTTCGTCCTTGCGATCGATATATCCCGATAAGTTTTGAGTTGCCCATTCTGCGATGATAAGAGGCAGAGTCAACTACAGCGCTCGCTTTAACATAATATTCTTGTTTATTTTAATAAGGGAAAAGAAACTGTAGGATGATGTTATTGGCAGGGAACCTCCGCAATATCAATGTTCGATATTCATGCAAATGGAGGGGGATTATAAAAAAAGAAATTAAGATAATAGAAGATGAGAAATACCATCGGTATTTATTTCCCGATACAGCAGCCGATCGATATTCATTGTACAAAATATGTCCGTACGACAGTCGACTCGACGAGTCATTTTAGTGGTTGCGGGAATCGTACCTTCTACAATTACATCGGTATATACAACAACATCGGTTCCGTATAGTTATCGAGTTCTGCGAAATAACAGGATTAGCTAGTAGCGCACAATTGTTTCCGCTTTAAAAATAAAATCATAATATACTGCAGGGCGAAAACAATCTCCAGCGAAAATGGTACCGATTAATGACCCGAAAGTAAATTATTGCAAATCCATTCCACACATAACCATTGTCTTTGCTCGGGTGATTAACGAAGTTTGAATTATCGATAATTCATCTTCGATGAATGGAGATTGAAAATTGCTTTCTCTGACTTGCGTAGAGATATTCTCCGGTGAACTGATTAGATATAGATTGAAGAGTAATTTACGGTAATGTAGCTTAATACCCGCAAGGTGCAATCTGTAAACTCAAACAACCGCAGTCGCGCGTCTCACCGGTAAGAGACGCACATAGAGACAGGCTGGGTCGGAATTCGTGTTGCCAGTTAAATAGAACGTAAATCCTCCTTATCTCCATCATTTTACAGACATTATGTATTTATATGCGGCTGGGACGGATAAAGCGAGATTTTCCCGCTTGCGATAAAAATTAAAATGTTGTAAAACTGGAGGGACGAATAAGAGAGAGGACCAAAGAACGAAAGTCTTTGTTATTTCGACGGGCCGTACGTTCGCGTATATGGAGTTCATTTTATTTCGTCGTCGTCACATCTTCCCGGTTGTGAAATAACAGCGAATTACGAGGAGACGATAAGTGCCTCGTACGCATACGTGTCCCTAAACCCCCGACACGTCTCGACCACGGACTCGCTTCGGGGTTGTACGGAAATACCGTCTGGATATTTAATTGATGGCACCGAATGGAGAAAGAGCGGAAAATATCGAGTTTTTCTCGTCGAAGTATAGTTAACGGTAATTGTCGATATCGAAAGGAAAATACGTTGTTCGGTTGTTTATTTAAACGCGACTGCCCCATCTTTTTCCGCATCGGGAAATCTCACGGATTCGCTCATGTATAGCGCAACTGCACGGATTTCGCCATTTTAATGGAAAACACTCGAATCGTTCATGAGAAGAGCCATTACACAGAGCAACTCTGCAGTAACTGTTTCATGATCGATAACCTCTTACAAAGCACGTTTTACGATGCACTTGAAATCATTGCCTCCCCGGCGTACGAAATTGAATGGCTCCAATAACATCATGAACGTGCATTCTATAGTAACATAATATTATCACAACACACGTTATTTGCGATAATAGCTTCTATTGGCACCGGATAAAACGGTAATACCTATTGACCGACTCCGCCGGCCCTCTCAATCTCCATATATCATTTATTCCCAACAGTTAGCAACGCGGCCGGGATTCAAGATAGGGACCCACGCAGAGAAGAACGGAATTCTCTTCCGTGAAAATTTGTCCCGGAATATCTCTCGTACGTTGCGCGGAGATATATTTTCCCTCTGATTAAATCTCAGCGACTCGAGCTCTCGCGCGCGCGCTCGCCCTCGAAAAAAATAATGCTTTTGTTTCTATCTTTCGAATGTGTGTCCCGGGATGAAGAGAGACGTACGCGGGGACTCCCCGGGTTCTCGACGTCAGAGAGAGAGAGAGAGAGAGAGAGAGTGAATGCAGCCGAACGTAGACGAGCGCATACGAACCAACCCTAAAGCGCGCAAGTGGCCAGGCAAGGATGTCGTTCCCTCTACTCTATACCTATAGTATAACTCTCTCTCTATATAGATATATATATTTCCCTCGCAGCTACCCCACTCTCGCTACCCTCTCCGCTCTTCTTCCGGCCACCCTCCTCCTTTCACCCTCCCGGTTTCGTGAGCGCGGATCGGGCGACCCCCTCGTGCCAGTCCGCACCGAGATTCCGGCGCGAATTGTCCTTTTTTTCTCATCACAGACACACACACACATTATAGAACTATTTATTTGTATATTTTCATCTTATATCCGTGGTAACCGGCGCGCGTGTATTACGCGACTCGCGCGGATGTATGTCGCTTATCCGTGCACTCGCACCGACGATTTACGCGATTGTACAGGTGGTTATCCTCGTTTCGACGTTCGTCGAAGGTTAGTGGGATTTTCGAAAATAATCGTCGAGGAGGTAGAGGAAAGGAGAGAGAGAGAGAGGGGGATAAACGGTGGATAACAATGCACGACTTGGCGCGGAGTGGCTGGCTGGTGTCGATATCGATACATCGATTTCACTCGCAGCGACGCTTTCGATTATACGCACTCGAGTTTATTTACCTACGGCTTCGAAAAGAAAGCAGCGTGCTCCGCCATGAGCGCAATCTATATAGCTCGACGCTGGAGTACAAACAAACACGATCGCGCGACCTAACGAAGCGCTCGCGAACAAGTAGAGCGTTGTTAGTTTCGTGTTATACGCTATCAATTTTTGCTTATTTGTTTATCTTTCAAGTGATAGAAAAATAAAATCCAATCGCGCGTAAATAAAATTTCTCTTCCCTGTATTTCGCTCGATTTTCGGGATAACGTGTAAAGTACCGTCGCGATTCCATATTAATTTGATTTTCGATTTACGAAGATTAAAATAACGGTAATAAAGTACGCGCCTCGTCGAGGATTTAATACCCACTTTTTAATGAAATCCCGATTCGTAGCGCGTTTGAAAAGGGGAAACGGGTAAAGGGCGAAAACACGATATGGTGTAGCGGAATGAGATACGATGTGAGAATTTGGAAATTTCGACTAGAATCGTGATTGACTCGCCCAAATCGATGTTCCTCTATTGTTCCCTGGATACCATTGTACGCATACAGCACGGTACAGAACGGTCGTTAATATACAACAGGCCATGGAGCAACATACTCATGTTCTGGAGAATATTGATTGAACTATTACGTTATACTATGTTCGAGTGCTATTCGGTCCCGTTTTATGATGTTTTGATTAGAGAGTCACGATAGTACCGGGGAAGATGAGAAAAATGGCAATTCCACGGCGCGGCCGGCTAACCTTTCCCCTCGTTTCTCTCTTTCTCTGTTTGCGCACAAAGCCCGTAGCCCGTCGGATTCGAACGACCGATAAGGCGAAATGTCTCTTCGCGTGTAGTGAGTTATTGGTCAGATAAAGAAAATGCAGGGAGGGTTACTCTTTTTTCTCCTACTCCTCTATTTTCTTTCTTTATCGGAATCACATGCGAGAGACTTGTTTACGTTTGACTCGATATTCTCGAGAAGTAATGCAATTATCGAGCGCATCGCGAGGGGGCATTAGCGACAATGCCGAGTAGATAGCGTGGCGGTGGTGATCTATAGGTTGCATTTTCGTGCCACTAATCATGGGAGTCACTGGTAAATTGCCGTAATTACCGCTAATCGTAGAAAGGAAGAATTTTCGTACGCAAATGCATAAATAAGGAAGTAAAGCCGCTCTTTGAGGTCACCAACAAGCGGAAAAAAGTTTCCTATTCATGAGAAAAATGTTTCCGCGTTACGAGGTAGGAGAAATTACCGTTTGAATTTTCAACCGGCGGGAGCTCGGCTTAATAATTATTTCTCCTCTTCATAATGTGGTCAGAACGTCTATGAGTATTTCAAGAGGTCTGATTTCCTCGATAAATATTCGATAATGAATTTTTAATGAGTCATTATATATATACATATATATGTATATAATTAGACGAGGACATTTTCGGAGCGATTTAATTCGCATTCGAAAGTTGAGAAAACTCTAACCTGTCGACGTCGAGCTTCCAAAATAAATCGCTCTCTTTGTAGGGTTTTGGTAACTCCTTTGATATCGCGATGGACGTTTTGTCGGAAATAAGTCTCTTAATATAGAATTTCATGTCCATAATCCTAATGTGTGTCAAGATCGATTCGCGTGAGCCGGTTAATTCTCGTAAGAAACAGCGAGATCAATTACGAAAATATAATATTCTAAATTTCGCGATTCACAACTCGCGCACTTTGGCGCCGTATAGACGTCTGATTTTACTCGATACGTGCTACTTGGTTAATCTGTATCGATCGAATCCCTACCGCTATTCTACTTGTCCCGTGGCCTTAATGTTATGAGTTCCCTACAACGCTTTCTGTCTTAACGGAAATGGTAATTCTAATCTAAATTTCGACTTGAGCGATTACGCTATGAAATGTTAAATTTGTTATCCGACGTTGGAGGATATTTAAATGACAACAACGGAATTGAAATTTTAGAGAGGATCTCCGGCATATTGACAGTTACAGGTTTGAAAAAACGTGGACGACGCGGTATTGGCAAATGTTGGTAAAAATCGGTTGAATGCGTTGAAATCCCATCTTAATAGAACGTCATCCGAGATAAATTGCTGGACGTTCCATTCGGGGGTTGCACTTAAAGGACCATAGAAATACGTGCGGTGAATTTAGTTATGGCCTCGGTATGGTTCGAGCATGTGTATCGGCCGTATAACGAGCAACGCTTAGCTCCTATATTTCTCTTATGGGATTTTTATTCGTTACGTAAAAGAGAATTTAGTTTTTTTTCTCTCTTCTCGCAAATACGAATTAATGATTATCGCGAGTTTTTCCGAGTCGACGCTCAAAGCACGCGAAACGGTATTTCGAGTATCGACTCGTTCATTTCGCGCATTCAACGTCATAGATCCGTCACGACGAGTCCCATTGCGCCCCTGCACGCGGATTAATCGCGACGCTCGTCCGCGCGAACGCTACTCCTCTTTCGTCGCAATTACGCGCTTTAAGTAATGCCAAAGGAACGATAGAAGTAACAGCGAAACAAATATAGCGGCTCGCGGTCGTTAAGCCATACCGGCAAATGCATTTAAACGTCCACTATTGTTCAAGATCCCATTTGTGTCTGTGTCAATATAAATGTAAATGTCATTGGTAGCTGCGCGAGCGCATATATTGACGGTCTCTAGAGGACGATTGCTCGTGGAGAATATTGCAGATGCGCGTATGGGGCGCTTGCCGCAATTGAATTGCCTTTTGAATTCGAATGTATAGAAATGTGCGCCGACTGGCTTTTTGTTTGCCGGATCTATCGATCATACGCGCGGGGGAGGGGGATTGAGTATTAGAGTGCGAACGATAAAAAAAAAAAGGGACTCCACACAGTCACGAACCAATGTGACAAGATCGTTCGGTTTCGTAGGAACAACAAACGACTGAAAAAAAGCCACGCTTGTTTTTGTTTCGCCCATGTGGGTATCTATCGTCGAGCGATCATCGCGATGTCCGATTCTCGCAATCCTTATCGAAATTTATTTAGAGCCAATTTCGGATTTTCGTTAATCTTCGTCGATAAAACGCGCTGAGTGCCTACGCGCGTCAGCCGCGTTTTATTCTCGCGCACATGTGAATTTTGAAAATGCGCGTTTCGGCGAATCCGAGGGTGCTAGTCGGAGGATTAAAAGTTTATCCCAAGTTTAATGGGAATATTTGGATACAAATTTTCGGCGGTTTTTCATTTTTCATTGACTTTTTCTCTCCCCATTGTTCAGTCAGTTTGATGCATGAAAAAACAAAACGTTATCTTCGAATTGAACTGCGTTCCACTTTCGATATGTTGTACGAACCTATATATATATAGATATACGGGCACGAGAATATACAATATGTAAACTGTAGCCGTTCCGACGCGCTGAATGCAATCCATCACATATGTGATACGTGTATTAGCTACGATTACAGTCGTATTGAATGAAAAGTACGATATTGGTGAATTTGCGACGGATCAGAAATTTTTGAATTTGAGTAGCCGATGGTAAACTCGGGTAGTTAAAAAAGAATAATAAACGAGGGAATTAATGAGAAGAACCATGAACATCGTTTCCCGATATTTATCTCTTATATTAAATTTCCAAGTTCGCGCTCGCACTGCCAGTTTAATAAGTCTAATGCTATTAACCGATGTCATTTCCTTCATTTTTCTTTTAAGGTCGGAGGACACGTAATCTGGAAGTTCTTGGTCATGTCTCTGGATATCATCACGGCGTTCAAGATGCGTCGGACTTTTCTAATAACGGTGAGTAAATCCAATTTCGGACTGATACGTTATTCGTGAGATGTTGATTGACTGATCTCGAAACGAGTAAGTTCACATCGTAAACACGTCTAAAAATCAATAATCAAGAGTATCGAGCAAATCCGTCGGATTCGTATAGACAAGCAAGGTTTTTTTCACCCGGAATATATCGCATTCGTTATTTTCACATCGGGGTCGAATATCGAAAATTAATTCCGACGTAAATAATGTAACGACAGAAATGTTGTCATTTCGAGCACTCGTGGGTGGTACCCCTCTCGGAGTGTGCTGAATTTCAATGAAACGACGGGAGCCCTTAATGTCGACGTTTACGAGAAATTAACTTTAATTAGATCCTATAAGATAGAGCGATGGAAGGCTGACACGTGTTTGGGCGCTATAACCAAATGAACAGAGTCGATGACACGGAGAATGCAGTTTCGGCATATTTACGCCGCGAGTATTCCGCGCCGAGTTGGAAAATTCGATAATTCGATTAGCGTTAAAAACCGGTGGCGTTACCTGCGCGCTACCCGGGGAGTCCCGACGAATTTTCAAAGCCCCAAAATAGTTGGCGCATTGCGGAAGAAAAGCCGTGGGAATACCGGGAGACACTCGGGTGCGTGGTGAATAGTTAGTAAGGGCTAAGTAACAAGCGCTGTAATGGTGTACCGAAGTATGTAGGTATCGAATTGCACGAGATTTCTGCTCTATCCGTCCTCGTCCCGTTGTACCCCTCCTCTATCGTTATCTTTCAATTAGCGTCGGATCCGCTCACCTATCCGCGCTCGCGCCCCGCGCGCCACCATGATGACGTATTTAAATGGCACTTATTCGCGAGCCACCTAGAGTGGCAAGTCCTGTTATCCGCGCGGCGAAGAATATACAGTCAAGTTCCCGCTTACTCTGTGTATTCGAGACACTTTTACGCGTACCAACAATAAAATTTCTCTCCAGTTTCGGGGCGAAAATCATTTTCATCCAAGAGCACCCGCCTTGTACAACAAACGTGCGCGCACGGTGAAATTAAATGTTCGAAATGGACTTCCTTTTTTCATATTAAAATTATGATAAAAAATATCCAATTCGCGAAACTTGATTCATTATGGAGCTGAATACGAGGTGCCGTTCCAAAAATGTAAAAAGTTGTACTAAAAATGTTTTCAGCGAGAATTTAATCATTCTAAAATATTTTAATCTGTTTCGCGGAAAAGTCGCCGCTCGCTTTTTATTAATAATTTATAATTTTTTTGAATTCCGCAGTTTTTTCCCCCATTGTTCTCCTATTTTATAAACTCACCTCCGAGTACATAGAGAATTCTATATAGGCACACACGTATATGTATATACATTATATATATATATCCGATTATATCGAAGAAGCGATAAATAAAAATCTGAAGAAATCTTATGACTTCCATAAGTCTTTGAGCATTTCCTGGGCCGACTACTTCGGCACGAGCTGTAACTTGTTAAAATTCCATCGTGATTTCCAAGCGGAACTACGAAGGTAGAAGCACGTCGAAAGAAACGCTGCCAGGTCTCGGATAATCTCGTGGCACGGATTATTGAGCACGTTTCGCACAAGTTCTTTTCCGTTTACTTGGGTAAACGAATGAACTCTAACTTCATTTCGGATAAAACCCCACGGGATTCCGGCCCCTTCGATCGGGTTTATAAAGTCGAGAAAAGTGTTATTGCACTCTCAGATTTGTCATGAAAGATTCAATGCAGATAAATACTGTTAAACAAAAAGTTTTAACCGAGATTATCATTCTCGAGCGAGGGGGAAGTCGAACGAGACCGAAAAACCATAGAAGATTTCCACAGTGCCGGGAAAACGCATTCGTTAACCTCGCGAATTGTGGATATTCCCGACCAGAGATAGAACGAATTCTCTTTTTGCAGTATGTACGAGGAGTGTTAATTAACGTTCGTTTGCCGTACGTTACGGCATTCGAACGCGTGTAAAAGGCAATTTTTTTTCCATCCTGTATGCGCGATCGCATTACGCGGCTGGCAGTGCAACGATGACGTATCATTTAACGTTTGGCGCGCCGCTGTGTTTTAGATTCCTCGCTGCCAACGTTTCCGGAGGAGATACAGAACGTCACCGTGAGCGTCGGTCGGGACGCCCTGCTGGCGTGCGTGGTGAACAACCTGCGAAACTACAAGGTAAACCTTACACGTTTCCCAATCTTCCATGTGTGAGTTAAGTGAGCCCAGCTTTTTTCGAATTTTGGCAAAACGAAAAATGTACTGAATTTGTGCATCGTGTGCTGTTCAATATGTCAAAAAATTGGAAAAATTACATTTTTGTAAACTAAATTCGATACTCGGAAACAATAACTGTTTAGAATAAAAAAACTTTTAACGAAAAAAACGAAAAACCGTTACCTACATTCGTCGTAATACTATTTAGTTATTTAGTTGTCTGGTTTAGTTAGTTTATTCAGTAGTCTACAAGTACTATAATGAACTAATATTGCTCTTGATCGGTATTATTGTTTCTTGGTCGCAGAGGATGTAATTTTAAAAATTCAAAGCAAACTCAACGATACACGATAGCACAAATTGAGCACAGTTTTCATTTCTCCAAAATTCGAAAAAAGCTAGACTTACTCACATATCGTCCACCCTAACATCCTAACACTCCAACGCCCCATCGTTCATCCACGTATCGAGCCATCGATATATTTTCAGGTGGCGTGGGTTCGCGTCGACACTCAGACCATACTGTCGATTCACCACAACGTCATAACTCAGAATTCGCGAATATCGTTGACGCACAACGACCACCGGACTTGGTATCTTCACATAAAAAAGGTACAGGAAGTCGATCGCGGATGGTACATGTGTCAGGTCAACACCGACCCCATGAGGAGCAAGCAGGGCTACGTCGAGGTGGTCGGTGAGTTTCCTTGAGAGACGAAGAGAGACGTACGTTCGAATAACTCGCAACTCGTTGTATCTGTCAAGTGCCGCCGGCGATAGTCGCGAAGGAGACCAGCACCGACATGGTGGTTCGCGAGGCGTCGAACGTCACGCTGACCTGCAAGGCCACTGGCTATCCCGCGCCTTACGTCATGTGGCGACGCGAGGACGCCAAGAGCATAAACTATAACGGTGATAACGGTGAGTATATTTCCCCCGGTGTAATTAATCGCCCTTGACGTTGCCGCTTGTCACGGTCACCGCGACCGCCCTGTCAACCCCTAGCGAAATATCGCTAATTCATCGGTGCATTATGCACTCGGCCAAATTTCCAATTTCGCCCATTTTTCGCTCTCTTCCCTACACTGAAAAAAAAGTATTTTTCTACCTAGAATATTTCT
>NCVS01005314.1:0-12429 GCA_003055095.1 Goniozus legneri | reverse complement strand
GAGAGAGAGAGAGTATTACCAATGTGAAAAACAATAAAATGTGAAGCAAGTAGTATAGTAGCGCAGAAAATTTAGTAAACGTACGCTCTACGTCAAAATAATGTAAGAGGTTAATAACATAACACGAAATAGGTTGTATCAATAAACTATTCAATAAACAACACGAACTCTTTTAAACAAAAATACATATATTAGGTATATTAAACAAAATATTCATTTTGGAGTAATCTTATAAATAAAGTTCTGATTTTCGTGTTGCGTATACAAAGATAAATAATACTCAACTATATCTTTAAAATAATCTTATACATGGAGGTCTATTCGTAAGTCAGAGACGACACTTGAAGACGCGCAATCGCGATTGCGATTGTCTTCACTGTTTTGGCGGAGTAAGCTCGTGTACACAACTGAATAGAGAGGGAGTGTTGAAATCATTGCTGATTTTCATGGAGGGTTTCGTGCGCTGTAGAATTAATAGCGTCGCTTTGCATATCGTTTCGGTGGGGTTCCGCTGTGCCAGATAAAACGCGCCGCACTGGTGGGTTCAATAATTAGACGCGGGTCGAGAATGCAACGTGTAAATATTTGCGTACTTTGTAAACCCGACGTGACATATTGAGCGAGAGTGAAATATTGAATTTTTATCTCGAAATTCAATATTTCTAAGTGAAACTCTACAAAATAAAGTTTAAATTGTTTAATCGATTTAAAATTTAGCAAATAATGATTAATTAACACGACCAATCAAGAAGTTTTATAATAAAAACAAACGGAACCTACTTGTTGTAATATATTAGGGCAGAAATGATGGTGAGTTTGACGATATTGAGTATAGCGTTGGCTTTTGAATTATTTTAGGGACCGGACGGGTAAAGTAAATTTCAGTTCCTACGAGTACCAAGGTTGGGAGAGGGAGGGAGAGGGAGAGAGTTGAAATAGAGATGCAGCTGAAGCTGGAGCATACACTACCGGGTCGGATGTAACCAACCGGTCTCAATTCCGAGCTGACGTAGACCCGCATGCCGGGGTTATCGCAAGTTTGCTACATGCATAATTGTACATACTTTATAACTGACACGAAATAACGAATCGTGTACTCTTTTACTCCGAGGAAGAAAGAGAAACAGAAAGTTTTAACTAAAATATTATTGTGCTCCGTAAAGTTTTTGTGTGTCTCCTTTTGTTTCATTCACAAAACCCATCGAATCCAATCGATACGTTTTGCTATTTCCACATTCTAATACATTCTATTTCAACTATATTTTGTTGATTTTAAAATATCACTCATATTCGTGTAGAGTAACCTCTTGCTCGGACGACCATGAAATAGTTTAGAAAAAACAAAAAAAAAACTGTTTTTTCGTTAAATAAAAAACAAAAAGTCTTATTCTCTTTATTCAAGTTTCATGCGTGAAATATGATCATCGCACCGTAAAATGACTTCTATGGCTTTTCGTACTATGTTTACAGGACCGTACCAAGTACGACGTTGACTTAACTGATTCAACATGATAACAAGAGCTGCAACGCTTTCATTTATTGTGTTTGGTTATATGGATCTATCTTATCTCTGTAATTCAAGTTGTTTTGTAACAATTTTCTTGATGGGAATTTTTTTAATAAAAGTAGTTTAGCGAATAAAAAGAAACGATACGAAGTACGAAAAGTATAGGCAAACAATTTCTCTTCCTCTCGACGCTAAACCGAACAACGAGAAGGTAGATAACCATGGAGAGATTGGGTAATTAGTTGAAATTTGACAGTTTTCTCATTTGCGAAGTTGGACCATATCCCATTCTGGCGATAATGCGCTAAAGGAGACATCCTCGAAATTATCATGCAATTTGGAGCCGCTCGAAGGTGGTGCCGCGATACTTTAACGAGTACCGAGAGGGTCGACGTGCCGAGGTGCCGTGAGGGTCCTAAGTTTCGGTTATCAGGGGGGGAGAAGAGGCGAGAGGGAGGGGTCTAGGAAGTTTCACCCACCCACTTATAACGCAGTCGAATACACAAAGCGAGAAGTTTCCGGCCGGACGGCTAAAGAGACGTTGGTTGTTCGCGAAGTACCGTATGATACGGCATCAGATAAGACGGACAAACCACCGGGACACGAGATAAGGTCTCTCGCGGTTGCGGAACGCAACGTCGTGTCACGGCTCCGACCCGATGAGGGAAGCCACTGGAAACTGGGAGCTACTCCGCGGCAAGTCCGACTGACGTGAACGTCCGAAGTTGCTCTTTTCCGGCTATTCTACCTTCGTGCTTGTGTTTCTGTGTTTGCGAATACACATCCGTCGGACGTGCCACCAACAGCCTATATTTGCCGATACACCGAGCTAACGTTTCGCTTGCCCAAGTTTGGCCTACTGATCAAATAATTATCGATTTTCTGCCAGTTCGAATTTGTGTTTTCGTTTCCAAAGTTTTTTTTTCCCACCGTCGAACGGAAGAATTTTAACTTTGTTTCGTCTGCGTTCTAATGGAGGCGGAATTGCTAACGGGCTAATCTAAAAGTAAATTGCACAATGGCGGACTGAATGTTAATTTTAGCGCAGAATTTTTTAACGTGATTTTGCTTTTTTTGTTTTGCGGTTATTTAATGCGGTATCGCGGCTCGATATCAATAGGATTTCAAAATGTGGAGATATTTGAAGAGAATTTTATGAAATTTAGGAAGGAAGTTTTCGTTCGATAACTGGCTCCTTAAAATTACGATGAGTTTTCATTAAAAACTATATTTGAAAATTCATGGGGGCACTTAATATACTAAACTTATTATAAAGTATACGTAACACAGCCGAGTTCCGCGCTCTCCTGTCGTCTTTCGTAGTCGCGCTACGTTGTTCTTCATCGCATTACGTGACAATTATTCAAAGTAGATGGACCGTTGTGTAAGGATACCCGACCGAGTTTTGCAAACATGAGTTAGAAGGACGTCTACACAGAGAGGCGCCATACGAAAATTAAATCACAATGACGAAACACAATCACTCAGTGAAAAGATTACTTACTCGAATTTATTTTTTTTGGAATAAAATCTACTATCTACAATTTACAGATGAAATATTTGAGCAGGGTAAACCATTTTCCATTCTAGTTCAATCAGACCGAACTATTGCATTTGTCGATAAAACAATTGCTAGTTGAGAATTTCATCATTCATATCCAATTCTGTTTAGTTTTGTAAACCTTCAACGTTGCTAACTCTCGTTGTGCAACATTCATTTTATTCCGGTGTAATGTATATTGTAGGTTCTTTATTGTACGAGCCAGCTATATCCATCGATTCAATATTGTCGATCGACTTCTACTGATCAATTAATGTTTCCGCGAATGGACGATCGTTCGATGTTTTTGGTTTCACTTTATCATTATTATTATTTTTTTAATAACAAAATGGATTCTGCGGTTTGCAGTACTTTTTACATTGCCCGTTCGTTCGTGAACTCGTTCATCGAATCTATATAATGCGTGGGATTTGCAAACACACGCGAAACAACTTTGCCCACGGCTGAATTGGTATATTACTGATAGATAATTTCGTAATCAGACGATATTATCGAAACTGGTGAAACGAACGAATTAACACTTGTGGGATAAATAAACGTGATTCATTTCAATTGAAAAATCCAACCGAGAGGTAAAAATAAAACTCAAAATTGAAAATTGATCGAACAGCGTGTTTGAAGAGCATGCAGTTTCGAAAAACAAAATTTTTTATTTATTTAATATAGTATTGTGAAATAGCAGTCGCAATATCGAAGACACGTACAGTATAACGTCAAAAATATTAATGAATTATATTATTGAGTTCGCTCTTCCTATAGTTATTTGAGATATCATACCCAGGAATAAATCTCACACTGAATACCAAACGAGTCATCCTGACTGGGGAAATTGTCACGTGAGTCAAACCCAGCATGACAAATGTAACGATAGGGAAGTCGGTAAAATTATTGTTCGAATATTTGAGTTTCCCGTCAACAGTTGGCGGTAATTGCATTCATACTCTCCCGTATACAAAATGACGATCGTTTCATGCACGATAATGCGCACCTGACACTGCGAAACGAGTGCCGTTTGATTTATGAATTTTACATGAAAATGACAAAAAGAACGAGAAACGAAAACAGTTTATGAAGAATTAATCGGAAGAACAATGCTTCATTTGGAACGAGTCAGAGTTTTTGCAGAATACTGAAATAGATTGATTTTTGAAATCTATATATTCGAGCATTATTCGAAACTTTTCAAGCGTAGCTTTCGATAATATTGTGCTCGTTGGCATCATATATCGATGCTACTCATTGTAGGATCATTATGAAAATAAATAATAATAATAATTATTAATCGAATATTTCGACGAAAAAATGTTTAATAAATAGGTATCTTTTTGCCTACCCAACTTTTCTCTCCTGTTTTATGAGAACTGTGAAGAAAAAAATTGAACAGAATTTCGAAATATGAGATACCTTCGGATATATTACTCAAAAAAAAGGAGAAAACGATCCAGCAGAGAGGATATGGTACCTCACTTCATTTTGTTTTATTTACCTCCCAGTGAAAGCAAATTCGTGAAATGTATGGGGTAGTCCTTTATTAAGAGATTCGCAGCACCTGTTGGCCCTGCGGGGTTCGAGTTATATTCGCCTCCTCTCACACGCTCACGTGGCGTGTCTATACGTAGTGGACTTATATTAGCCGGATGAAAAATCCCCAACAACGAAAATCAATTATTCCTCTGCTCGCTTCAAATATTCAATTCGTGGAATCGAAAAATCGTGTTTTCTACTGCTATTATAGAAATCGATAATGTCTTCGATAATTGGATACAAAAATTGCACTTTTAATATCAAAAATTAAATTTCAAGGGATACGTTCCTTACATTCAAGATACTATTCCATTTAATTTACTATCAATTAATCTCCTAATGAGTAAATCTGATAATATCTTCTTGGTAAGGGAATAATAACGAAATTGGGGTCACGGTGAAATGTCGTTTAACTGTTTGCGTATAAATTCAGTGGTTCAACATGGGGAAGAAATACGAAAGAACTAACAGTATTTCGTAAATGTTCAGAGATAAAACCCTCAATCAACACATTGTCGTTTAGACGGGGAAAATAATTGGACGTCCTTTGGAAAAAAGATGCAATATGAAATTTAAAACTTGAAATTCCTCTTTTGGTATTGTATCTCATGAAGTGCCTTTAGAATATGCATGATTTTTTAATTTTCAATAGCTAAGCAAGCGCCACGTATGTCTCGAGATAAATATGCATGGTTTTATGAATCATAATGTATTTAATAAGTGTACATTTTATCGTGTATAAGATGAATTTTAATAAGAAACGAATGTAAACTAAGCCAATTTTTTTGAACATCGCGTATTTTCAAAGATATACATATGCTACGCATTCTGAATTTCATGACATCTCCGTAAGAGCGGAAAAAAGTTTAATTATCGTGAGATACCCGGTAAAAGCATTTTATGGTCGGAAAAAGCTTAACATGGAGCTTACGGACGATGCCGATGTTTTTTCCATTTTAAAATGTGATCGCAATATAGTAGACGCAAGATGTCAATACTTTTAGCTCGTAAATAAATTTGTCAGAAAATAATCGATAAATTAAGCACCTTAATCAATGTCGGTACGTCGAGTGAATTAAATTACAAATCATTCGAAAATAACGGATTCAAATACAAAACAACATTCTTACGGTTGTATGTAATATTTTTCTGCGCCAATTAAAAATTGCGCGCTATATCGATTCGGTCTGATTAAAATGGTTCACCTTATATATGTATATATATATACCAGTTTATGGTTTATCGTTCTTTTTCTTTTGAGTTTTCTCGCCCGTGTTATTGATCGAGACGGGACCTAGACTAGTGACGATATATATCGCGAAATAAAACCGTACACTTCCGGTCGTTCCGTTTCCTCGGCACCGTCGATATTTAATGAATTTTCTCTCGCAGCCGTGCTCCGGTGTAGGAGTGAATTGAAAAATTACCCCAACGCTCCAGCGTGCTCTTCGACAACGCGAGAGCGCGCGAACGGAGCGAGAAACGATAGAGACGATGAAAATTCATCGGTAGTGGTACCTCGAAGCGGACGCTCTGCGGCTTACGTTCCCTTATCGAACGCCATTTTGCTCTCGTTTCTTTCTATATTTCCGCTTTTTCTCCCCACTCCCCCCCCCCTCCCCCGCTTCTCTCTTCCGCGAGTATCGCGAAATTAACGGATGTGCTTTCATTTCGCGACTGTTCATTCAAAAGTGCTATTTAATCGTTCTCGCTCTCTTGATCTTGCTACTTTTTCATTGCGAAATTTTCACACCGATGAATTCAAACTTTGACCGTCGGAATTGCTATTTTTTTCTCTATACGTGATAAATAATTATAAATTCACATCGGTGATTGCGATTCGTTAATTTTTTGATCGGTTTTTGTAATGTGTGAAAGAGACTTAGAGCTTGTTTATTTAAAAATATAAAATAAAGACAAATTAATGTGTAATCAAACGTTTTTGTAAAATAAAAACGTATTAAAAATGTTGAGTCTAATATGTTGAATGGATGTCAAATGAAATATAACCAGATCTGAAGGTAGTAGGAATATTCTTAGCCATGTATTATAATGTTAACACTCTCGCCCTAATACCACCCTCTTTGACTCGTGAAATGAACTCATAGAATTGGAGAGTTCCGTAGTCTCAATCGATAAATTCAAGTAGGATAGATGCAAAGCCGATGCTTTTCGGATTTGAGCTCGTCTCGCGAGGGATCGATAGCGTGAGATGCTTCTGGTTGCTAAGATATTCGTCTGTAGTGTCTCAAGCTGCACTTTACTCTAACGAATCTCTCCTAATTTACCTTCTCTTTTCAATTGGCTCTATAATGTTTAACTTTTTAAACATATTCAGATTTCACTTTCTTCATTATTGACATTGGGAAAAAGAATTAAATTCTACGAATGTAACGCCATTTTTTATTTTTTGTAATAAGAAAAACAATTTGACACTTTTCTCAGGAGTTTTTTCATCCCTGAGTTCCATTTCCATCAAACCGCGTTTGTTTGTCCATGATATCCGAAATAATCGAATGTCGGATATTTCGTCGATTTTTTCCCTCTCGTGAGTTCTTTCAACGTAACGCACGTATTTTATTTCCAAATATCAATTTTAAACCTGAAAGCTGTTCTTCAAAGCTGTGTTCGATGGTACGTTAAAATACAGAAGAGAAATTAAGGAAAATTGGAGATTGTACGTATTTGTTCTACTTTGACGATGGTCGCGAGTAGAAGAGAAAAAAATTGATTCGCCCGACGAAGGTAGCGAAATCTGTGTTCGAGATTGGAATAGACAAAGCAGTTGTTAATTTGAATTGCAATCGATCTCCCGTCCAGAGAAAACTAGGCGAGATACACCGACTCAAAGTACGTACGTTGTATTTTATCTGTATGAGAGGCATCGGAGTGGAGGGGGGTGGAGAGGTTGTATTCTAAGCAAACGACGATGCTATCTCTACTGTAATTTTATGTATGCGTAAACACAGAGTATACATTTTGGTGTTATGGTTTCCATCGAGTGTCGAGATTAATTTCATCGTTTATGCTAATCTAACTTCGATATTGACGTTTCGCTAACAAACTATGTATCCACGTACGCGCACGGGACATCTTCTTTTCCGTGAAATTTTGAAATGCAAAGTCGAGTCCCGGAATTAATCCTGATTTCCGATCGGTTCAAGTTCGATTCCCGTTCGAGAAAGGTAAATACTCTTTGACTAACCCAACTGATGCGCGAACGTGGAAGGGGTGTTAGCCTCAGTCGAGTTTCGTCTTATATATAATTACGAGCACGTTTCAGAAGTCAAAGGGTTAATTCAATTTCCCCTTCGCGTAAAGTGCGAACCGTCGCTACGTCTTGCTAGACTCTACTGTTTGCCGAGCCACTTCGGACTGTAATGAGACGTTAAGAACTGTTACATCTTTGCAATCGCGCTCTCAATTAACAAACAACGGGTCGCGACTCTTTCGTTTGTCTTGGAAATTACTGTCCGACGGTTCGTAACTACTGTCATTGTTTATATCGAGTAATCACAGGAGAATAAAAGCCTGAATTTTCACCGTATTGGGCTTATTGTTTATGCGTAAGAAAATATAAAAGAATGCATTGAAAGTAAGTGGTTGGCATTCCTTGATTCGAATCATAAAACGTCTCAAGACTCATATTTTCAAGTATGATATGAATTTTTAACAAAACAACATTTTAATATTCACGAATTATCTCGTAAGAACACAAATACGCGATGATAATTTTCTTTCATTTACCTTACTAATCATTATTACGGTAGGAATTAATAAAACAATTATGGTAAGGAGAGACGAGTGGTTGATAAAGTAGAACAAGAAATGCTGAAATAGACTCAACAGAACGTAAAATAAAGCACAATTACCACAAAGTCGTATAGTTGCATTCAGCTTGGCAATTTCCAACCGAAAATAAAATCTCATAACGACCTGGTTCAATTCGAAGTACACAGAAGGAAATTGAGAATTAGGTCAAAGCCAAATTAGAATGAATAATGTTCTCATTTTCATCCACTGATTACTAAATGATAGAACAAAGTCAGGTTCAAGAGCAATTTAAAACGATGGCTCGAATTACTTTTCACCAGATTTCACTAAAAGTAGGGTAAGCAATTTGGCAGCGGGTACTTTATCAATCATTGGGTATGCGTTACGAGCATACGAGAAAATCAAAAAAGTAAAGAGCAGAATTCAGTTTTATCGATATATCTCGGCAGCTGCAGCGTTAAAATGAAAATGAATTCCGCACATCATTTTTTTAATTTTTACATACATATATTCATAACATGTGCCAATGATCGATAGAGTGTCAAATAAACAAATTATCCTCAAAATGAAAATAAATGGACCGATTATTAAATAAATTCCGTTCGATTCTACCTTGTTTTGTTCGGATTAAAACTTTTTTAATACGATTTCTCTCTATCCCTCTCGATTTCCCTCTTTCTCTCTAATTAAAAAATTAGAAATGATTTATTTTCAGTCGACCCGTTTTCAAGCCGGCACATTAATTCTCGTTTATTTTTCGACTCGGAATTTGCTTTCTGTGCAAAATAATTATAACTGCAGCATGTTGCGGACTGTTCAAACGCAACTGGTTAGGAAACGGTATTTGCGCCACGTCGAACCTCGGTAAATGCACTAATTGATGGTTCTTTCTTTTTTCTTATACTAGGCTCGCTTTTAGCGCCTTCGCACGTTTCGGGCTGTAAAAATAAGCACCTCGAAATTACGAGCCACTATACCCTTCGCGCTCGTTCCATTCGCTTCCTCGACTCGTGCAAGTGAAATTGCACTGCTTTCATTCCGCGGTACCCCGACGTGGATTTCACGGCCGAACTGTCAAGCGAGGGATATGAATTTAGTCGTCAAAATTTACGTCTCACGCAAGAGCTAAATGCGCTCGAGCACTTTCCACTATCATGGGGTTGTACTCTTATATCCCTCACTTCTAGGCGTTCGACCGCTGAGAGCTCCCATCGCGAATTCGATTAGTGAAGTTCCGTAGTGAATTAACGAAATGACTGGAAATCGATCATTTCGAGTTTAAATTCCTCTTCCAATTCCGTATTTTTTTTCTTCTATATTTTACGAAGCCTCGCGCTCGGAACTAAAACCTTGCTGATAATAGTTTGAATTTTTTGCCGTATTCTATTTTCCAAGTTCTGATTAAATGCGATTGATCGAAATGAAATTTTTCCTGATATCAGATTTTTAATGTCGGGATTGAACTTTAGAGACGCCTGGTATAAACGAACGGTTCGCGTTTGGTTTCATTCTCTTTCACGACAGATGGGTGGTTATTTTTTTTCTCGCTGTGTATGGTCATTTTTCTTTATCCTTTTTTTTTTGTTTCAATTCGCGGTAGCCAGTGGGAATTTACGTGCGATCGCGGTTAGAACGCAAGGCTCGGGTTATACGTTCAATTGCCGGCGCAGTTAAGTACACGCACGCGTTGAGAGGTACGTAAAACCGCCATTCGCGCTAATAGCGTCCCGCGAGATATCGTGCACGCGTGTTACTTTATGTGTATATAATGCACAAGTACTGATATATAATATAGGTATTTAGGGGAAACGCTACCCGGCGAGATATTCAGTTCCTCTTCCGTTTCTCTTGTTTTTCTTCTTTCGTTTTCAACCCCCAATTTGCGATATTTTCAACGAACCAAATCCAAAAATATAATATTCTTCGAAAACCGAATAAATTATCGATATACTTTATGTCGTCAGAGGATTAAAGTTATAAATCACCTTATGCATATTATACTCGAATGAATTCTTCGAAATATATACGCGTACAATCATCCCATTCACCATTTTCACACTGATTTCCCAGTATAAGTCGACACTTAAGTATAATTCGCGAAACTATTACGCACGCGAAACTCCGAACGTCGATTGAGATCTATATCGTCTTACTCTCTCTCGAGTCGTAGTCGATTCTTGACCGCGGTTTATCATAATACAAATCTCTCGTTCTAGTGTAATTTCCCACTTTGGCCGTGCAACTTTTTTGTTCGCTAATGATCAATTCAAAAGAATTATTTTCATTAAATTTGTATAAGAATCATCTCACTTTATCTCACCCGTACATAGGAAGAACCAAGGCCAATATTTACGGATCATACTTCATTTTAGATTGAAAAATGCTATTATATCTACAGTAAAATTATATTTGCATGTAAAAGAAACCCCTTACACTATGGAATTTTACTAAAACAATGTTTACACGTGGGTACATCTAAAATAAATATACTATTTGATGTAAAAAATAAAAAAATATATTCCGAGTAAACGCCAGAGTAGTACTAGAGTGCTCTCTTTTTTTATTTTGTTCGATTGAGACGTCTCTGTTAGAGCCCCTCCTACGCCATAAATAAATCAACAACGTTTACGTTCATTTCGAATCCAATCAGAAACAAACAATACCTGAGACGTATTTTATTTTTTTTTTTCCCTTTATTTTCACTCTACAAATGATGTTTTTTTCTATTTGAAGGTCGATGGAACAAAACGTTGCGAGGAACAAATTTCCTGGCGTGTTTTCTTGCCAGAGGCGAGTTTTCTCTGTACATCCGCAACACGCTTGCGGCGAAATATTTATCGGGTCACAGCACCACCACGAATCTTTACTCGGTGGTTCGAAAAGAACGATTCGGGTTCGAGTTCACGACGTTGTACCTCACTGTTCTTTCACTGCCAATTAATTCTCTCGCCGAGTATGTGACGAAGTATTTCGCTCCATCGGAAACAATTTTTTCCCTTATTCATCCAATTTCAATAATTCATGAAGTAGTTACTTAGCACGCGTACTTTAACGATACCGGAGAGTCTGCACGGTTTTCTCGAATGAATTTCGAGCCTGATAATGTATTTATAGCGTGACTAAAAATATCGAGGCTTGATGATCGATCGACGATTGGCCAATTCGAAGAGACGACGAGAAAGTACTCGCAAAGAAGAGCATTGTGTTACACAGTCCTCGGCATCTCATAAGAATTCGCGGTGCACGGGGCGATAAATCACCGGTATCGAAATTCGCGAGAATATTGGCTCTCGCATTATTGGTTTTTGTGCCGTGCCTGCTACAGGTACAGCCGATATACAAACACACATGTACGCATGCTCACACCGTAGCCGCGAAGGTGGTCCCGTGGTGCTCGTAGAACCGGAAGCGCTACCACCCGAGCCGTGAAATTTTCGCAAAATATTTGCTCGAATGAGAATCGAGTGCAGCCGGTACATCCCTCTACTTGAAATTGCAACTTGCGTATGCGCCGAGACATCGGGAGATATGTACCTCTTGTGACGAACGTGGTGAGGATGATTCGTTGACGCTGCTGAAAGTTCCGGGCATAAAAAGTTTTTTCGTGCAATTTCACAAGATTATATTATTCTTTCGAAATGTTGAACCTCGACAGTCGAAATAAAAAAACCTATTAAAGTTAACGTTATCGTCCACAGAATTTTGATGTTGATTAATTGACTCGAAAATTTTTGCAAATGAGGTATTTGTCAAATCGTAACACGTCTAATTTGGGACTTCAGTTTTGACGACTTTTATTCGTTAAATTGTTGCCGTTATTTGAAAAAATTCCATTCATTTGAGTCTAATTTCGATTGGAATTTCGCACTCCAAATTTTTTGGACAAAATATAGATTTGCTGACTGAAAAGGATGTACGTAAAAAAATATCGAATTTAAAAATAATTTGAAAATTTTATCTTCGCTACAACTCATATTATTTTTGGACATGTTTAGCTCTGAGAGGTTTGATCTGTTATATGTATACAGGGTGGGGAAAGTGTAGACTATCAAATTTTACCAGC
>NCVS01005245.1:0-16164 GCA_003055095.1 Goniozus legneri | reverse complement strand
TGTTTTAGTGAAAAGTTGCTCAACTAGCCCCGCTCTACCCTAATTTAGTTTGAAAAGTTTTGGCGTCGTGGATTAAAATTAAATTATGAATTGATTTCTCAATTATGCTGGCGTGGGATGTCACACGAGTCATATAGATCCTCTTTAAACCCTTCGACAAGTGGAAATTTTCGCTTTAAAAACTGCAAGTGATTTCCAGCGTAAGAGCGGATCGAAGTACTCCGCTTCCAATTACCGCTTTCCACGGTCGGCAAAAATATATCTCGAGACGAAAATCGCACGATCGACGGTATACGCTCGCGAGCTCGTGAAACTCGAGACTCCGGTTTCTTTTATCGCTCTCGGTCCCGGCCCTTACGCTACCGCTCGGTAATCGGTTTGTTTTGCGACTTTGCTCAAGCCTCGCGACTCTCGAGTTGGAAACGAGCCGCGTGTGTGTACAAAAGGCTTTTTAAAACGGTGTACACCCTGCTTATCGGATTTCAGCGCAAACAGGAAAGAGAGAGAGAGAGAGAGAGGGGGGGAGAGAGGGAGAGCGCATAGTCGTATTATTAATCGGCCGTGAAAATGAAACGCGAACGAGTTTGACGAAACGAGAGAACCTACCCGTTCAGCGAGTTTATTTTTCAAAATTTTATCAACCGTATGGGAGAATTGCCACGCATGCGCGACACCTCGTTCGGGTCTGATTATGCTTTTACCAAACCTGAAAACTTCAAAACGGAACATTTTTTCGTAATACCAATATTTTCAAATATGTAGGATTATTCGATCGACTAATCGGATTGACGAATACCGATCGCGTGAGAAATTTCAGCAAGACGGAAAGAGTGAAAAAAATAAGCGAGTCGCACGGACTCGAAATGGTTATTTTCCCTCGATAGGGATCTTAATTAGCAACAGGCAAATCGTATAAATAAGATATTCGTGAGTCCGCTCGTGGGTACGACCCTTTGTCGGCCCCGCGGAGTGAAAACCGCGCGCGCACGATTGTAAAACGCGAACACGAGCTTTGCTCTGGGTATAAGTCGGGTTCGGTATATACCATATACGTGTAAAAAAGGGGAGGGTGAGTAGGGAAAAAAATGTCACGACTAATTAAGATCGAAATTGGCGCACGCGGTTGTAGATCGTCGTCCCGATCTCGAGCGGTGTTCCTCTCCGCGACAACTCCGAGACCTATTTTCTCGAGCTCTCGTTCTCGTTTCGAGAAAAAAATTACTCGAAAACCCACACACAGGTGGAAAAATTTCGCGGAAAAGAAAAATTTGAGCGGGAGAGACAAAACTGGTAAGCAATAGAAATTTTTTAACCTCGAATAACTTTTTCGAAAAGAAATCCTTATACAGCCGATTCGAACGGTGACAGACATTAAATACGTTTCTAATCCGGTCGTTCATCATGCGGATGTTACCCTTATAAACGCCACAATTAATCGCTCGGTTCGAAGATAATTGTGATTATTTGCGCGTGTCCGACACGACCCCGCGGGCGCGCGATCGCGATAAATAAACGCCGAGCTTCGGGAACGAGAGACACCGAAAAAATTCACGCTCTGGCTAATTAATGTACGTTCTCGCGATAAACAATTTCACCGCGAGCGCGAGGCGATTTATTAATTTTATAATTACGGGAACGAGGCTCTCTCGCGGTGGGGAGACGCACGAATAAACGAGATAAGCTCGTGTGTCAGTGTATACAGGGTGGACCGTTTCGATGAATCGATCTCATAGGGGCGACATGCAGGGTTAGATATAAAAGTATCGTGAATCAAGATGAGGAGGACGAATAAGAGACAAAAAAGATAAAAGAAGAAAAATAAAAGATAAAAGTTACTCAGTCGAATTGGTGACGTTTGAATAATTTTGAAATATCTACTCAACAATATTTTTCTAAACCGTTGGCAAATTTCGAGAGTTTGGGAAAAAATGATCGTTGAAATTAGACACCCAGTGTGCATCCGGAACAATGTGCAAGGTGCGCCGCGGACGATCGGCAAAAGGCGAAGCTCGTTTGTCGTGTTATGCACCTCTCGCGTTATATACACACGATGCAAAATGGCCAAGTTTATCGCGAGCGAGCAAGGGAGAGAGAAAGAGAGTCCGACGTATATAAAACGAGCGTCAGTTTACTTTCGGGCCCGTTATCTGTTGCATCTTAACGAGAATCGGCAATTTTCACAGTGCCGTGAACACGCGCGAGCCTGGAAGTAAGATAACTCGCGCGGAAGAGGGAGAAAAAGAATAGAGAGATGCACGCGAAAACGATTCTGAATAATGGACTTTCCACTCGCGGTTACTTCCTAAAAGCGGTATAGGCCAATTTGCATGAAATCGATTAGCCGATTCTATTTAAGAGTCGCGGTCGTTAATTGCGACTCCCGAGCTCGGTTAAAGTGTATCGGGTCAGTTTGCAACCTCGACGGGACGAACGGAGAATCGTGTTACGAGACCCTTTTGCTTTTCCTCAAGCCGTGCCCGGGTACCTTATGAATAACAAATGCCGGCACCGAGGATGTGTAAGCGTGTAAACCGAGTCGCGCATCCATGGGAACTGGACCGTTCGCGGCATATCGTTTTCTACTATCCTTCGAGTAGGAGAGTAGGAGACCGGAATCGGAAAAATTCCAACTCGTTAGGGTGTTCTCGAAAGCGACTCTCCTTTTTCTGCTTTTACTCCGAGCTCGTGGTGTTACTTCGTCGCGATAATTAATCTCCGCCCACGCGATTAAAAGCGTCGCGTGTTTCGCGGAGGACTCGGTGAAATTTCCCGCCGATGTATCGATTTTCGACGCTCGGACTCTTTTCCGATAATCGACCCTGAACAAGTTTTTTTTTCTGTGTAAATTGTGTAATTAATATCCCAGCGCGAATAAAAAAAATTGACCCTGAACCGATCGACACTCGCCGCGATTTCAGTCGAAAGTTGATATAAACGCAACTAGCTTGTCTTCCACTCACAGTCACGTGCGTCTAAAACAACATTTTGAGTAACCGATGAATCTTTCTCCGAATCGTGACAACCCGCTGCTGAATCCCGTCCCACGAGAGCGTTCCGGCGCGGGTGGAAGAATGACGGATTCGTAAAACCGAGTTTCACTGCCGGCGGTGCTTATTTGAATAACGCTAGACGAGTCGAGGCGAAAATAAATACGAACGCGAATTAATAATGATCCGAACGAAAAACCGGTAGTCTATTCGAGTTTATCGGATTCGCGGGATTTTCTCCTAATCCTTCTTCGGATTTCTTCGTCGAGAAAAAAATAGTTCGGATTAATGTTCGTTGATAGAAAAATAAAAGAAAAATAAACAGTTTTTCTCCCTTCCACGTACGCGGTAGGCACGTCCGACTTTCCGCGTTCGGGAAGAGAGTCTCGACGATATTATCGCGCGGCAAGAAAATGGGAAAACGCTGTGATATTCCCGTTCGAACGGTAACTTTTTGCTCGGCATATAAATGATTCACACGATTCGCAAAGTACTTTGCGACGTCCATATTAGTTTGGAATTTATGAGTTACGCGTCGAAAATCTGACGCGAAACGGAGGCGATTTTTCAACTCTCGGTGCTCGGCAACTTCCGGCGTTGGCGCGTGGGACGCTCGGTGCCCATGAAGCGACATGAATTCGGCTCTCTGTGTCGCGCTAACGACAACGATCTTATCTCGGATTTAGTGTTACATTTAACCGGGGATACCACCCACGTACCGAGACAAGCTCGACTCCTGAATTTGTAAAATTTCGTTTTACGACGCCAACTACTCGCCTCGTAAATTCGCCAAATTATTCCTTATCTGGAGCCTCATCTCGGGATCGGACAGAGCGCTTTTTTCTCGGCAGTGACAAACGCGGATTGATAATCCAACGTGGGTGTTCGCGCAACGGGGAAGAATCCTCTTTCTCGACTCCTCTCGAATTATTATTGACCCAAATCGGGATAAGAACGAAACGATAAAAGCGCGAGAATTTCGAGGATGCGGAGAGGAGTGTTGCAGATAAGGCACGCGACCCAGCCGGCCAATAATAAATCGCCGGTGAATTAGGGAAGCGATTTCAAGGTCAGTGGATATCATCCATAATTTCCACGATCTCGACGCCGCTAATGCGGTAATCCTTCACGGGCATTGCGCTCGCGCGCTGCTCCGTAGGCAGAGTAAATACCGATCGATCGAAAGAAAGGCTCGTCGTAACGAGCTCATTTTTCGCCCCGCGAAAGTTCGTCTTTTTATCGGCCCCCGAGAGAAAGACTGCCGAAATTTTTTTCATCCTGGTAGCGCGTTAGGCACGCGATCGCCCTCGAGCGCTCTCTACCTGTTCTCTCTCTCTCTCTCTCTCTCTCTCTCGCTCTTCTTTGCCGAGTGTGCGAACGCGCGCGCAAGAATAGGCGTGGTGCGAAAAGCAGCGCGAGAGTGTAAAACGGGCCCCCATTAATGCCCATATGTAGGCTAATGCCAAGAAAGCATGACAGAGGCCTGGAGAGCACGTGACGTGATTGATGACGCGTGTCGCGTCCCCACCTCGGTCTTTTCCTACCGCCGCATCCGATATCGACCAATTTTCGACTCGAGATCGCGCCAACTTTTCACTCGTTTATTGTAGTTTCCCTCGGACCCGAATCCTCTATAGGTATTCTTATCCTGTACACAGTTGGAAATATTCACGTGTGAATCATTTTATCGGCGACCAAACCTTCCGTGGCTGTCAATATTTTCAGAAGAAAAAATTAAAAATTAGAGAAAGTTAATCAGTGAGGCAGTCGTGATCAAAATTATTGTATTGTTTATTCGAGAAATTAAAGTTTGGAAAACCGTCAAACGATCTAGGTAAAATTGTAGGCGAGTCTGAAGCAGCAAATGGACAAGGTCGGAAAGAAAACGTATAGTTATCCGAGAACACTAGAGCGAAACGGCGAAGAAGAGAGTACACCCGCATAGAATTCACGATATGGTTCCGGGGTGAAGGAGGCCGTTGATCCGTTATATCGTGGAAGGTTCATTAATGAATTCGGATAGAACCAGAAACGCATACGATAGGGAGTAGGGAAGTAGCTTTTAAGTTTAGGATGTTGCTGATTTATTATGATTTATTCCTACGCAAAATAAAAATTATTTTTCAACGAGTACCAATACTGTTCCCGAATTCAACTCGACGAATCGCGAACGATCCATCAATCTTTAGATATCGAAACCAAAAAGTACGCCCAATTATATACATACACATACATAGTTTCGATATCCGATCATTGACGGATATCAACAAAATCAAATAAATAAGGTTATACTTTGTGATATATTTTCCTGTAGTCATCAGTCACAAAAAACTTCATACACTTTATGGTACCCTTCGAATTAATCGATATCGATTTCAATCTTTGATATAATATTTACAGATTAGTTTAATATGACGAATATTGCAAAGAATTTTGCCAATACGTAGCAATATTATGGAGAAAAGTGTACAAGTTGAACGCAATTGAGACAAACACGGCCAAAAAACCGATCAAATTTTTCGGTTCGATTTTATCGTCGTTCTGAATGAAAAAATTTACTCTCACCTTTTCAGCCTATAAGGGCTTGACCAAGCTCATCGTAGTCACGTGGAACTGTATTTTACACTCGCACTTATACTAAAAATTCGCGAAAAGAGTTCTAGTAACACAACGCGACTGACATTTTAAAAACAATAATGGCCGCCCCAGCGTCACGTGACTAAAACTACGATCTACGTAGATGCTAGTCCTCTACCGCCAAAATTGTTATTAACATGAAAACTGATATAAGTTATCCAGTCACTGTTAGTTCCGAAGTTCGCCGCAATTGGCGCTAGTAATAATCTAGCGGTAGTCCGGATACGCAGATTCGAGTCTTGGTCATGCAACTGCGCATGACATTGGAGCGGCCATTATTGTTTTGAAAAGTTGGTCCCGTCGTATTGCGTGAACTCTTTTCGCGGGTTTTTAGTGTAAGTGCGAGTGTAAAATGCAGTTTGAAGCGACTAGCGTTTGGCCATCTCCTGATTGGGACGAGTCTTGGATACAGAAAAGGTGAGAATAAATTTCTTTCACTCGGAAGGTCGAAAAAATCGAGCCGAAAATTTTTATAAGTTTTTTGGTCGATCTGTATTTTTTTTACTATATGAAAGTAAACACAAAGACTGTTAAATACGACTGAACAACCGATCAAATTTTTCGACTCGGGATCCCCGAGCCGCATTGTTTATAACGAGAGACGGATTTACGAGCTATATAAGCGCGGATTCTCGCAATCAGCGGGTTGTCAAAGGTCACTCGCGGACATTCGTTTTTCGCACTTCCCACGCTTGGCGCGCGAGCGCGACGCGAATTAATTCGCGGCGTTGCTCGAGCACTCGGTGCAAAGCGGGGAGGAGGGAATTTCAATTATCGAATGACCAGCGCGAAGCAGCGCGCGCGTTCGTTAATTTCATAGCTCGCGGTCTATCGTGACATTTCACCTGCGCGGCGTTCTCAGCGCTTGGCTATACGCTGGCCTCGATATCCCCGAAAGAAACGAGCGTTCTCGCGTTCTCGCGGCGGCCACACTTCCGTGTCACCGATTGACCTACCTCAAGAAGCCGTGATGCTACTTTACGCGTTGCGTGCCGATTGCCATTGTCTCTCGCTCCTTTACTTTCGTTTCTATCGATCTCGTACGACGTCAGTCGTTACGAATCGCACGAAGAATTTGTTCGCTGGCTAATGATCCCGCCGACCGAAGTCAATTACTTGCAAGAAAAATTAATTATTCGTTAAAGAACCTCGAAAATTCAGCCGAGATAATTTTTGACAGCCCGATATTATACAAAATGTTGAAATTCGAAGTTTTGACAGTTTCGAAGAACTCGCAGCACATTTTGTCTTGTCGAATGAGTCGCGATTAACGAAAAAAAAAAAAGAATCTCAATTTTTCGTCGAGTCTCGCCGACAGCCGATCGCAAAACACTCTAGCTCGGGTAACGAAATCATTAGAGGGATGGTGAACTCACCATAAATCACTGGAAAACTCCTATTTCGTAATTTACCGTCCGATAGGCAGTATATTCATCATTCGGTACATAAATCTAGCGGCCGTTTCGCGGGGCAATACGGTGCCCCGCGAGAAGTTCGCGCGAGCTCCGGCCGCGATAGAAAGATAATGGGGCCGGCGGAGCGGTATATGAATCTATATACACACTCTGCTGGAAATACGCCAACTGGACCATTAATATCAGTCCGCTGGTATATGCAAGAAATAATCTACTCGCGAAGAGTATTTTTCGAAAAATCAAATTGCAGTATACGGGTAAAGGTGTCTACTCTTCGATAATTGCGGATAATCGAAAATTTTATTGATAAAAAATTGAGAAAGCGCACTCGATGCGAATAACGAGTTAACCAGTCAATCTCGATGAACTGCTATAATACTTATAGTGGCTGTGTCGGTGACGCGAGCTAACAGATTAAGAATACCAAAAAATAAGATGATTTACAGTTTTGCGCGAATGAGATTTCGAGCCACCGCGCGACATGACGAATCGCGGAAGGCATGAGGCGCACAAAAGCCGCACGACGGCGTGGTAAATTTTCCGCGAATAGCCGCGATATTGCGCAATACTCGCGCTTGTCCCGTGTAAATAAAGGAGCACGGGAGACTTTCGCACCGTAAATTTCATGGAGGCGAGCTGAGACTCGAGGAGCTCGAGGCCCCTTCTGAAAAAATCGTCCTGGATGCTCGTAAATTATACCACGTGTATGAGTTTTCGACGCAATATCGCGCTCGGCGTTACACACGGTGCGTGCGCGCGCGCGCGCGCCCGATCGACTTTTCGTATTCGTCATTATCGGCCGGCCGATATCGGCTTTATATTTCGCCGTGGGAACTCGCCGGATTTTCACACGCGAGTCTTGTCAATGCTCGACTTTCGAACCGTTACCGGTGATGCGCCCGAGATTACAACTACGTGTGCATTTATAATAACGTATGTAATTTATAATAATATTTATCGATATCGTTATTATTTTTCGTAATATGAAAAAATTTGATTAAAAAAATAACTCGATTCGATTAAACCGCGTTCATTCATTTCTGCGCGAGTGGTACGTCCGAATGAAATTATTCGAAACGAAGGACGTGAGATTGAATGACTAGTCGTGTGGCTACCGTATCGGTGGAAGTCGGCCGTATAAATTACCCGCGTCTTCTCTCCTTCCAGCGTGAACCCTCTTAAAGACATAATTATTTCGTGGACGGGTTCTCTCACGAGAGAGCCGATAAACGCTTTTACGCGAGCGTAACACGTGAAATTTCGTTTGTCGTGCCGATGTATCGACCTTAAAGGCAATTTCCTGTCCGCGAAGAGAGTATTCCGTGGAGAATGAAATAATTTCTTCTTTATCGCCGAGTTACGGGTAATTAATATCGTCCTCGCGGTATTATCCGACCGACTAACGAGACACTCGCGACTAATGAAATTTCGCGAGAGAATCGGGTTAACAATAAATTTTCGCGATACGGAATTAGCACGGAATTGTTCTCACAAGTTCAAGAGGTCCACGTGTTCTCTTTGGCCAGGTAGAGTGTCCAGATTGGGCGATTTTCGATGGGATAATAATTGATGTATGGTAAGCGGCAAAAAAATTTCACTCTTGATCGATGAAGTGATTTATGGAACGAGATAAATTATTCCTCACGCTCGATGTAAGAATAAACACGGAGGGATATACCGTTTTGCCACGACGATTAACCGAATTTCCAAATGTAATAACGGATCGAGTTACGATGTATACCTAGGGATCAATGACTGCTAGTATATCGAGTCCGGTTCGATATGAATGGAACACACACAGTCGCGATGGTGGGGCGCGAGTCAAAGTGGACGCCGATAAAAGCACACCGACCCACGCCTCGTGCGATCGTAAATTTTCGACCCCCTTTTATTCCCCCTTCTCTCTCTCTCTCTCTCTCTCCCTCTCTCTCTTTTCGTTTTGCGTCTGGGAACTCGCCCGAACCCCGTACGACCGACTGACTGATCGACCGGCTCGACTTAACGCAATTTATCTCGCCCCGCGTTGCGATTTTTATTCCGTTCAGCTTCCTTTTTCTCGGCCGAATTTCAGCGTGGACAACAAATCTCGGATCGAGATTCGAGATAGCGAGACAACGGCAATGAGAGGCCCAGCGAAATTTATCGAGAATTTTTACAATTGAAATTGGAAGAACGAAACTCTTCTAATAAAGTCAATTAGGGCTCTTTACGAGGTCGCTCGAAATTGTGTCAATTACGCGCACTGAATGGGCGTGCTCCTTGTTAAAAAATTCGAGCCGGGGGGAAAGAATCTCGAGGTAGTCGGAGAGAAGGAGCGACGAGTGACACGACTGTCGCATCGTGATCGCGGTCGCTCAAAGGTTGCGCGCACACGTCGCGTTTCTCCAGCGCGATACCGGCTTATATCTCGTATTTGCATTCGCAGAAATGGAAAACGAGATTCAGCTCCTCGAGCCGAAAAGGGCAAGTGTCTTTTTCGAAAGCGCCAGGGTCCACCCTCGCATATTATTGGCACCGATTTCGCGAGTCGTGTCCCCGACGTTGGATTATCCCACGTTCCGTAAAAAATCGGCCTGTCGAATTTTCACGAGACGCCACGAGAGAATTTCTTAGGAATCCGTCGATCCCGCGCGCTTCTCTCCGCTTTCCTCCGCTTTCGTTCGGATCCAATCGCGATGAGAATCGGTTAATGGCTTTATTACCGCTGGAGCTCGACTGTCGAATCGGACGAGTCGATTAAAATACCTCGAGGATTCTCCGCGCGAGAGGGAGAGAGCGTGCGTTAGATTCGAATCGCGAATGCGTGTCGCGAGTGATTTCTCAACGATCGATGACGTTGAAATGGATAGGGAACAACGAGCGGGGGAGGATTCTCGTTTTACAGCGTCACTGGAAATGCTGGCAATCATTCAACCGCGCTTCGATGAAAGTTGACGCTTCGATCTATGCTGAACTTGCGTACTGGGTGTCCTTGAATTATTTATGGATTTACATTTTTTCAATAAGAGTCACAGTTTTTACAACTCGATTGGATTTTCAAATCGATTCACTGTTCTCTTGTCGATATCTCGATTCGACGATAATGAAAAGTGCGACACGTTCAGTTTACTTCTATCCTTTAGACAAATCGGAAACGAACAATTCCAATACACCCTGTATATCTCATCACACGGCCAATTGTCGTATTCGACCTCGGTGAATTATTCGCGTTCCGAGATTTCACGTTATTGTGCTACATATATGAATAGAATATACACATACATACGCGACTGTCTTCGAGATCGTTATGAAATTTATGCGCTTAACACAGGAAACGGCTAGAAAGTATGACAGGTACTTTCTTCCTCGTCGAATATTCAATCATCGTGGGTGACTGCGTTGTCTCTCGCGATGCATCGAGGTGCATCGAAAATGCAGTACCTCGATAACGCTCGAGTATCCCGATCTTTTCTTGTAGCGCCACGAACGTTTCGGGGTTATCACAATTTTCGTCTATTTTCGTACTCGCGAGGAATCGCATTCCGAGATAAAGACGGTTGCAACGCCACGGTGCTTTTATCGCGAGGATCGAGTCTGCGTGCATCTTGGATTTGCATCGAATCTGCATCCAGCCGAGGCTCGCGGGGAGTCGGGAGAGACCACTCGAGCGAACGAGTCGTTTCGAGAGTTTTCGTTGGCTAAGATCGTGGCTCCGCAGTACCACTCTCGTCGTGTTTATGACGTACTCGTCCGGGACTCTGTATATACGATCGTCCATTGTCGGTTTATGCGCGCCGAGGGAAAACACTTTGACGGATTTTTTCGGTCTCGAGATTTCGCTTGGTGCCTCGAGAAAAATCAATCGTCGAGTTGAACCGAGACAAATAAAATTCGACCTGTAGCAACAACAACAGCTTGTGTGACTTCTTTTAACAGCATAAATATAATTCTCATTCAGACCTACAGAATCTGCAATGGATTATCAAAGTTTTTAATGAAATTATGAATTTTTAATTGTTTGTTGTTATTGGACGTCACTGCACGTCACTAGACGTTTTTCATTTTGATTCGAAAGAGAGCGTTTGGAATTGCAAATCTAATATCGAACAATAATTACACGGATGGATTATTAAGAGATCATCACCTAGGGCGACTAGCGTTTTGCCTACCTGTAATGGCAACTACTCGGTTGCGCAACCGCGAGCCGTGTGCCGTGTATCTGCATACCTCGCGCCAAACAAAACGGCCGCGCGGTTAACTCGACGGCGTATTGATCGCCGACAGGAATACATAAATCGGTCCGACAACGAGCGTGAAAACCGGGTTCGCCGGTATCGACCACACCTCGGTTAGCTTCCATGGATCGAAAGCTTTGTAATTCTTCCCGAGTTTGTCTCTTCCGAAAAATTCGTATCATTTCGCAATCATGTTCTTGCGGACTGTTATGAAAACGTAGCGAACAGGCTCGATTCTACAACAAAGTTGATTGCTAGTCGATTCGCGAATAAAAGTTGAAATGTTAATTTTTAAACAAAGAATAAAAAAGTTAGAATAGAATAAATTAAGAGAAAAATAAAACAGGAGCTCTCGGTTTCATCGCTCATATCCCAAGAACAGGATTATCGAATGGACGAAGTTGGCTAATGGCAAGTCGTTTGTTCGCGTGCGGCGGCGATCGCGCCTCGTGACTTTTCGGCCCCACGAGATTCCTCGCCCATATTCCGCTACGGCAGTCGCGGATAACCGTTATCGCTCGCGCGCTCGTACCGCTTTTAGTCTTAACCTTTAGCCACGGGTGTTATGAGAGAATGGGGAAAAAATCTCGAGCGAAAAGAAGGAAAATAAAAAGCCCTGGGAAAGGACACTCGACGGATACGCGGCGTTTTAATAACCAGTCATTCCGCGCGTTACTTTTCTCCGCGAAAACAGGAGAAAGTGCCCGAAGCCTCTGTGCTATCCTTCCGTGCGAAACCGAATCGAACGGTTAACCGAATCCACGTACAACGGAGGATGTTTCACGTCGGACGGATTAAAACGCAATTTGTATCTATCGGCGTGCCTTCCTCCCGCGAGCTGCCGAGAGGAAAATAAAAATCGAAATACCAGGAACGACCGCGAAGTTTTTCCCGTCGGCAGGGTTACACCTTCCGATCGGTGCGACGCCCGTGTCGGGAAAAAATGCCGGAGTACGATGCCAAAAAAAAAAAGGGAAATAGAGACGGAGAAGTTAGCCGGAGGGGTTCGGTACGAGGAGCTCGCGAATTTGCATATAACAGCTCGGAGAAAACCGCCTCTCGGACTGGCTCGTCGGTGCGGGAAAGATAGAGAAACGTAAATAGGATCGAGAGAGTTCGCGATCTCGCGAAAGGTCGGCTCGTTACCGAAGGTGATTCCTCGTGGCGGCGGCGGCGGCGTCGTCGTCGTCGTCGTCGTCGTCGTCGTGGTCTTTGCCATTTCCCATGAGGCCGACCCATAAAACGCTCGAGCTTCGAGGTCGTTCTCTATCCCTACCCTCCCCCTGCTCGAGCCAGCCACGGTCTCTATATAATACCCCCGGAGGCGGCAAAACGATGGATCCGCGCGATAAGGACATATGCACCGCATCGTGTTGCGCCGGCGTATTCTCCGCTCCACCGGAAGTGGTCCATCGAACGATCGAACGTCTCACCGCTATCTGTCCCGCCTATCGACGTCGGCCCTCACGGGTTCCCTTGTCGCGGAACACCCATCTCTGGCTCCTTTCCACGCCCGAGTCCAAATTTACGAATTCCCTGCGCGGGGGACCTCGACCCTCGGATCCGCTAATCGAGAAGGTTTGCGTTGAGTGTGTAGAAATTTGACAATTAAAATTACCAATAAATTGCTACTTTCAGAATAAACGGCTCGTACATCGATGTAGATGGAAAATATATTTGGATTGAATTTTTGGATCATCATAAGGCACTGTCTTGTTCGATTATCGATTATCGAAAATTCTTTCCAAAGTACGTAAAATAATCGTTAACCAGGGTGAGAAAAGCCGCGGTACACACGCGAGGCGCGCGCTCGCTGACCCATAAAGGAGCTGACGTCGATGGATCACCGTGATAAGTTCGCACACAGCGGAGTCGCGTGTACACCGAAAGTGGCCCATCGAATGTCTCGCGGTTACACTCCATATTTATCTTGCTCATTCCGGCACGAGAGCCGAACTGTTTATATTCTATGTAAATATAACGTCTCGGTGTCCCCGGATTCCTCGAAAATTTATCGTCTTCGAAAATCGGCCGAGTTCGCTGGCCCGCGGAAGTGGAAAAAAAAATCGATAAATGTTTTAACGATTTTCCAGAGCCGGAGGGAGTATCGTGAATGGCTCGCGCGAGATGGTTCGCGATACCGGCCGTTTTTCATCTCCCGGAAGTTACTCGTCGAACGCATTGTCGCACGGAAACGACGCGCGCGCGTGCGACAGCTCTTTCCCGTGACTTTCGTTTCGCACGTCGATTCGAGTATGATTGTACCTGCCCGTATTTTCTTATTCGCCTTACTCCCAGTGTTTTTCCTGCATCAATACGCACGTGTCATCCGAATACGATTGATCGTGCGAATCGTGCCGGGGGAAAAATAATACACTAATTTCTTTTCTCTCGATCTCTCTGGAACCGAATTAGCGAAATCGGGAGAAATTGGCTTGACAATTTTTTCCCATTCGTTTCATAATCTCTCCAGAAGTATTTATTGGCCTAAAAGAATTTTTCGTGTCAAGTTTTGTTGACACTTTTTTTTAACATTTGTTTGTGTCACCCAGTTGATTTTCGTCGTAATTAATCCCTGGGAATGTCGACGGCATTCCAGGGAGCCCGAGAGTCGCGATATCGTCGTTCGACGGGTGTAGCGAGATTTTTCCGTCTCGCGGGCTGCGCCCCACGTACAACGGGTTGCGTGGGCGCTCGGAATCGGCCGAATGCCACTCGTCGACGTGTGGGTCGGCGCATTATAATAAAAGCCTCTCTCCGGAATGATAGAAAGGTTGCGGCCGGTTTTGCTAATAATAGCCGCGGTGAGCGATCGTGGTAGCGGCAGGTGTGCAAACGTTTCGCCTCGATATATATCCCAATATATATCCCGTCGTGCTTTATACGGTTGCCGCCGATAGATTTCTTAACGCGTTTCGCGTGTACATACTATGTGTTTCGGTATTATCCAAATATTCTTAAAATGAAATCTGCACCTTCGATTCGAATAAATATTTTGTTGAATGTACTTGATATTTATTTGAGCGTTTGCAAAAAAATATTGAATAAATTCAACAATTTTTTAGATTTTTACATTTTTCGATACATGTATTTATTCCGAGTCACCCAGTATGTAGCGACTTATATCGATACCGCTTTATTGATCTACACGCAACGAGTCTAATGGATTTCCAGTACGCGCTGACAGATCGGCTCGAGATAGGAAAAGAATCTCGCGGAACGCGTGGCGAAACACACTCCGGACAAATACAGCTGGCGTTCCGGCGCGTGCATAACGGGGTGGATAAAAAAATTTACACTGTATCGATAAAGCAAGCCTCTCGACCTTCTACTCCTAATTCACGTTTTTTTCTTCGCCTCGAAGCGAGAGAGGGCTCATCGCGAACGTCCTTGGTTCGAGAGGCTTCGTTACATCAAATCACCCGTATTGGGAAATCGGAAGAGGCTAGACGTTAAAAAAATTATTTTTTTTCGAAACGTGTAACGACTACCATAGAATTCGTGAGTCATGCACGAAATTCATGCTTTCGATATGGTTAAACGAGCCGCGAATCCTAATTGTTCGTCGGTCTAAAAATATCGCTACGCGGAGCAGATATCAAGCTATAGGACTGACAAGTTGGTCCGACAAGGTTCTCGTTGTCGCGTCGGTTCGTTAAAGTCGGAATACTGGCTGTCTCTCTCTTTCTTGGACACTAGGCTCGCGTGTGGCACGGAAATGTAAGCGGAGTGCCAAGCTCTCCTAGAGTACAACTCGAGGTGCGAGTATGTTTCGCGACCTGTGCCAAGCGCGAAATAAAAAAACGCGCAATATTAATTCCCAAGACCTGTTCTGCATTTTTTTCGCGAGTAGCCAGCTGTCCGGCTCATTGAGCGAGAAGGGTGATATCGCTGATAAAAAGCGAAAGTCGACGTCACCCGTTCGATCGAGCCTCGAATTCTCGTACGGGCTCCGATAAATTTTCCCTTGGCACCTCGTAAATCAACGAACGCGCTCGGTCGAAATTAATCCAGGAATGGCGGGGACTGCCCCTGCTCGAAATTTTCACTCTGTTTATACTACTGGCAATTTTTGTGGAATTAGGTTACATCGAATAATAGTCGTTTCTCAAAAAATATATGAATGGGGGCTCGAGGCTGAGCCTCGGGCAAGGTGAACACTATCGAAGCCGACACGCTCGTAACTCAGCCAGTGCGCGATAAATACATCAGTAGTGGTGGGGTAGCGTTTCCTATTCATTGCGCTATTACCCCTCGTCAGCTGTATTTCATGCAACATACGACAAGCCAATGCTTGTCTGTGAGTTAACCGCGCGTACGTAGAGTGCGTATGTATATAAATGCGAAAGAGTGAGAAACCACTTTATACAGGGTGCCCTAGAATAATCGACAGTCGCACAAATCGGAGACAAATTGCTTATTAACGATAAAACATAAAAAGCCACGCCCATGCAGCCGAGAAATGTTCCCAATCGGCTAACGAAAGAAACGAATAACTCGGAGAACGTGTACGATACGAGAAAGTGAGAAACAATGTTACGTTCAAAATTACTCGTTGGATTGACGTACTCGCAAAGCGAAATTTCTTCCAAGACGCCATGTATAGGCACCTAGTGCGCAAAACCGAGATAGTTAAATTTGCGAAAGAACCGGGCGCTCCCGTACGCGAGTCTCGTCTCTCGGGAGGTAGAGAAAAAATTCGTCAAGTTGGCGGTAAATATATCCCGGAATGAAATAGCCCGGGCGTGATTTAAATGAATTCTCGAGACGACCTATCATTACATTGTTCAAGGCTTCCCTTCGTGTCTCCCCGTTCGCATAATCGTAAATTACGAGCGTGCTCGCGCCTTATACAGGGTGAGTCTGCAAAACCGTCAGGAAATATACCGGCGGATAGAGCAGCTCAGCCCG
>NCVS01005229.1:0-29204 GCA_003055095.1 Goniozus legneri | reverse complement strand
TGCAACTATTGGGTCGTTCGGAAAGTAATTTCGTTTTCTTCCCAGCAGAGGCTTTAATTGTAATTTTTTGCACCCAATTTCACACTCAAGCCGTATAATTTTTATATGCTTCGAGAGCTCATATAGCAAGGCTTGTATGTGAAAAATTTCAATTAATTATACGCAGTGGTTTTTGGTTGGTGCCCTTTATATATGGAATGCGATAAGCAGCATTTGCGAGGGTAAGAATGCTGTTCAAGTCAGATAGAAATTGATCGACGTGTGTGGAGAATGTCTGTTGACAGTACGTCAGTGCCAGAACAGCATTCTTTCCCTTTCTGTAGTAAAATAGTAAGACGTATCGAAAATGCTGCTTATCGCTCTCCATGTTTTAAGGGCACCAACCAAAAACTACTGCGTAAAATTAATCAAAATTTTTCTCATACAAGCCTTGGTATATAAGCTCTTAAAGCATATAAAAATTATACGGCTTAAGTTTGAAATTGGGTGCAAAAAATTACAATTAAAGCCTCTGCTGGGAAGAAAACGGAATTACTTTCCGAACGACCCAATAGTTGCAAATACAATAAACTTCAATTTAATCAGTACAATAAAATAGTAGGTATTATACTAAATTTATCAACTCCTTAATAATAATTTAACTCTCCTTAAAACTACCAAATGATTCTGAATAAAAATAACGCAAAAAAAATATTTTCATAAAAATTTTTTTGCTAACTATACGAGAAAAAAAATGTTTAGTTACAAAAAAGTATCAACTCCTTAATTATAATTTTATTCTCTTTAACTCCACCAAACAACCACCAATCATAATATGAAAAAAAAAATCGAAATTCAAATTTTTTTTGCCAACTTCACGACAGTTCGAATTCTCGTCGAAGCATAAAAGGAGTCTGCAACTGCCTTCAGTGAGTTTAGTTCCGGTTTACTATTTGAAATTGGCAACTTCAGTTGGCATGAGGCTTCACAGTTCACATTTCAGAGCCTTAGAGTTAGTGGTGTTAGTTGCCACACTGTGACTTTAGCTTGATTGAAAATACTGAGAATAAGGCTGAAAGTAAAAACAACTTAGTGCTAGGTAATAAACTTTTATTATAAAAATTATAATTTGCACACAATTATTTCCTAAATAATTATTTTGAGTTGATACATTTTTATCCAGCTATTCATTTCTTGTTTTGAATAGATTGCAATACCTCTGTATTTCATTTACAATTACTAAAAGTAATAAATAGGTAACTCTACGTTTTGTTATTGTTCTGAAAATGAATTTTTTTATGACTTTTCAAATCTTCTAACTAACATATTCAAATATTTACATACATTTGATTCAAAAAATAACGTTTGTAATGCCATGATAAATGACTATTTAAGAGAGTGGTATTATAATTGAATTTCAAAGGAAAAAGTTCATGTAAGAAGTAAGAATTAAATAAAATTTTCACTCTATTTAAAGTGTAATTCTGATTTTGATAATAATCATAATGAAATTCTAATATTAAATATTAGGGTAATCATAACCTCAGTAGCACTCCTTGTTGTTATTTATAATATTTCAAAGTATCTATAAAGAACGAAAATTGTATTTCAGAAATAACATTTGAAAAACTGCAACAAAATGTCAGGAGATGTCAATATGCAAGCTGAAAGGGTATGTCTTTATCAAATTAATAGCACGGACAAAATATTGCATGATAGAAAAGTAAATATCTGCTATATATAAGAAATGTGTTCAAAGTGAATTATGTTAAAAAATTTTAATTTCCTCTACTCATCAATAAAATTTTACCTTTTCATATCCATATTAAACCAATGTAATAATTAACGCTACTTTTTCTTTGGACCTCAAGCGCGAAGACGAAGAATATTGCAATAGGGAAGAAGAAGAAGACAAATCATCTATTGATCTGCATGCGGTACCTATCTCTGCAGATTTAACTACTGCTGCTTGATACTTGTTTATGTTACTTATCCCATTTTTTGAGAATAACTAATAATTGTAGTTTGTTTACAATGCATATTTGTCATTACAATATTAAAAATGCCTTAAAGAGTGAAACATTATGGTTATGTGATAAGATTATTTTATTTTAGCAAGAGAGTGGCCCAGTATATGGTGGATGCGAAGGGCCTAATGCTATGTATGTGAAGTTGATTAGCAGTGATGGACATGAATTTATTGTGAAAAGGGAACATGCACTAACTAGTGGAACTATAAAGGCAATGTTGAGCGGACCTGGTCAGTTTGCAGAAAATGAGGCCAATGAAGTCAACTTCCGTGAAATACCGTAAGTATCAATTTTCTCTCTATCCAAAAAGAAATTTTTAATTATTTGACTAATTTCATGATTTTTTTTGTAGGTCACATGTACTCCAGAAAGTTTGCATGTATTTCACATATAAAGTACGTTATACGAACAGCAGTACAGAAATTCCTGAATTCCCGATAGCTCCCGAAATCGCTTTGGAGTTGCTAATGGCAGGAAATTTTCTGGATTGTTAAGTTACCGGATGCGATACGATACGTCACTGTTTCTCAACTTGGAAAAAAACTGTTCAAAAAATAGTCCAACACAAAGATTTTTGTTTATAAAATACAAATAATGCAGTGTTGGTAAATGACAGTTTAAAGGAGTTGGAGTTTCATTGAGGATTACCGCAATGATTGTTTTTATAACTAATTAGATGAAAAGATTAGTAAAGAAATAGTTATGGATTTTATTATTTAAACACTATGAGTGTCAGTCAGTTAAATTTTAATTTTTAATTTAATCCGTTAATGTTACCAGCTGTTAGTAATTACATCTGAAATTCCAGTTTCCAAGAATTAGCATATTCATCAAAAACAAAATAAAACTGTAATGCATTTACACAATCATGCAACGTATAATAATAAAAATGTTTTAGGAATTTGTTTTCTGTTTTGTTAAAGAATCATTACCTCTCTTGTAAGTATAGTAAAATTATTGTTTTCAACTTAAAAACCATTTATTATTTATTAACAATATTTTTCAATTTTATTTTGTTATTAACAGTGTAATTCGCTTTTATTGTATATTTATATGTACATAACTTTTATATAATAAAGTAAGATTTTATCTAGTTGATTAAAGATACATAATTCATATGAAAATCTTATTTTTATTCTATGAAGAAAATAGACGATATCAAATAGCTTGTAAGTTGCAAACTTTTCGTTATGAAAAAAAATTAAAATTTATTTATTTTTTCATACTCTTTTCTCTTGTTTCTTTAAATTTTGCTTCTAATTTCTTAGAATATGCAGCTAATTTGTATGCTGCAAGTTCTAATTTTGTTACACTGTCATATATTTGATTAATATCATTTAAGGTGGGTTGAATTTGTTCGTATTTTTCATTTAATACATTTAACGATTGAGACACATTGGATGATACAGTTTTTAATTCTGTATACTTTGATATTGCCTCTTTATTCAATCTTTCTAGTAATCTATAATCAGCATGAGTAGCTGTTAGTTCTTCTTGTAAATATTCTCCTGTTTTTTGAAACATAGTATTAGCTAGACGACTAAGATTGGGATCATGCGGATCGAGTGCTTCGAAGCTACTTGTACTAGTTGACAAAGTAGTGCCTCGTTTTGGTGAATCGCACCTGTTATTAATCTCTACTCCTGGATTTCCAATCAGGTTGGAGTGCATTTGAGGATCTTCCTTTCCATCGCTATCTGATGCCATTATGTGTCTAATAAGATAAAATAATTTATATTTCAAAATCTCTTTAATTTGTCAATAACATAATATGATTTTTTTCAAAAGGGAAGTAAAATATCATAAAAATCAAAATAAAAAATTATAAATGATTTGTTTTTAAATTTACATTCAAAATCCCAATAATTTATGAACGTTAAAGTTAACTAATGAATTGTCATTTATCGCAATTGATTTGAAAAAAATCGAGTATTACAGATTTTTTTCTTGTAATTATTCACCAAGTTATTGTCAATCGTTCTGCGTTTCTGTTGATATCAACGTCAAAGCAATCTGTCGTGTAATCTATCTACACTGGCGGCCAAAATAGTTGCAGTTGTCTGAAGTTGGCCCCCGGTGTCCATTTACTGACATTGGAATCAATACTACATATATTTGTAGAACTAACCTTACGTGAGTCATGAGGTTCTGGGAGCGCGACAATCGGCGCAAATCAAAATTTTGCTACGCGCAGCTAGTAGTTCAATTGTAGTAGACTACCAGTTGTAAGTAAAGTCCCGTAGCAACGACGTTACTTTTCCACCTGTTCGCGTTTGCTATGGGGTCCCTTGAACCTCGTCCGCGTAAATTGTTAACTTTATCGTGATATTGGTTTTAAAATTAGTCTTTAGAGCTTGCGAATCAAATCGAAAATATGCATAGTATTTGAAAATTTTTTTAAACGCTAGAGTCGTGAGTTAATTGGTAGATCATGTGTAGATTTTTGTTATAAATATTAACAATAAATCATTTTTTTAAGAAGATATCTTTCTAGCTATGTGAACTGAATCTTACTTCTTAATACGTATTAATTATTTATTTAAATTCATCGTAAATAATTCGTGTAATGCAATTTGTAAATTTTCTCTATTTGTATTTAGTGTAATCTTAAATTATTTTGTTCTCTTATTTATATAAAAAAACAATTGTACATAATATAATTGTAATAATTTAAACGTGCGACGTTTAAGTGATAATTTTTTGCATTCGTGAAGATTAATTCAATTGTAAATTTAATGCTTCAATCGGGTAACAATAACAACATGTTCTTCGTTTGTGTAACAATGGGGCTAGTTCTCCTAGCTTCGAAATATCGCAATAACGTGTTTCGAAGTGTAAAACAATTTTGTCACAACATTAAAAATAAGAATCAGTTGAACAGTACCCATAGTGTCATTGACAAAAAAGATTATAAAATATCATTCGACAAAATTATACTGGCGGACTCTCCCGAGAAATGCGATTACGCCGTTCAGCGCATTCGCTGGTAAGAAAAGTTCAACAATTAACTGACTTTTTCAAAAATTCTCATGAAAGTCTCAATTGATTGATTGAATCAAATACTTATAACGTTATCATTACGGTACCATTGCTGTTTCTCGTCTCTCTGCTCTTCTGTTTATTTTTCTTTTTCTGTGCCAAAAGAAATATTTTCATAGTAGGAATGTTTACATTCTACGTATCTATGTGAATTACTTCATTTCGTACAAGATCAAAAAAATAGTCTATCTTCTTCTTAATTTATCTTATTATTTAATAATTTAAAAATGATTTATTATTCATTATTTTGTGTATTGTTCCTAATAGTAACTTGTCTCATGGCATCTTGGGCTTTGACTGCGAATGGGTCAATGAAGGACCAGTTTCTATTCTTCAGCTTGCAACATTTAATGGAGTATGTGCTTTGTTTAGAATTGGGAAAATTGGCTACATTCCACCAAAGTTACAGGTATGATTATTAAATCTTATAAAGTCTGTATTATTTTATAATTTATATATTTTGTAATTTCCAGGAGCTATTAGCATGCAGGCAGATTCTAAAGGTGGGTGTTGCAGCATATGAAGATGGGCAGAAGATAATCAAGGATTACAACTGTAAAGTTGTTGGAACTGTCGATTTAAGAACTTTGGCTGATAAATTCCATCTACCTAGTCAAAGAAGTCTGGCGGCTTTGAGTTTGCATTATCTTGGAATTGAAATGGATAAAATAGTAGAAGTGAGACTTGGAGATTGGAATGCAACTACCCTAAATGACGAACAAGTGGTCCATGCTGCTTGTGATGCTATTGTATCTGTTCTTGTATATGATCAGGTAACTTAAAATTTTCTTGTCATAAGAAGAAAAAATGATTAATAAATTACACAAGAATGTATTCGTTATTTAGATAATACAGCAAGCGTCACAAAATTACACTTTGTGGGAAAAAATAACTTTTTATTTATCACATGCCTGGAGCAGTAATAATTTGTCAGAATACCACAACTTACCTGAAGGTGTAATTGATACGAGGTAGATAAGTCATGTTTTTAATGTAAATTTTACAGATTTTAAACATATATTCTTGAAAAATTTCTACTTCAGGTTCAAGGCTCGGGAAGTTACCGCAAATAATAGTAATACTACTGATCACAACAAAAATATCATAAATAAAAATGCTCAATCGAAAAATTTAAATGAAAACATTCAAAAAAATACTAATATACCTACAAGAATTAAACCATTGTATCATAATTGCTATTTGCAAGCACCAGATGGGGATATACTGTGTACATGTGACCGTAAAAAAGCAGAATGGTATGTGGTCAAAAACCTAGGAGAGATTGTCGAAGAGCAACCGTTTACTGTGAGATTGAAATTCGAACCATCAGGCCGAGCTCTGGGAAATGTTGGCCAATATTACACACAAGTGAAAGTCAACCAATGTGTTGTCTGTGGCCATTCCGATAAGTTCATTAAGAAAAATGTCGTACCTCGTGAATACCGAAAATACTTTCCTTGTATGTATATTTAAATTCATGTTGAATTACTACTTATTTTATGGAATTTCATATTATATTAATATTATTTTCATTTCAGTGGTAATGAAGGCTCACCAATCCCATGATGTTTTGTTGCTATGTCCTCCGTGCCATGAATTAAGCAATGCTTATGATCTGCAGCTCAGAAGAAAGCTAGCAGACATGTGCAATGCACCTTTGCTTGGACCTGGGTCTAATGACAAATTGGCAAGAAATCGTAGAAAATTTTTTTATGCGGTGAAAACATTGCGCGAAGTGACAACGCTACCCCGACAAAAGCGGCTAGATTTGGAATCTTTTATTTTAGAAAGAACTGGTCAGCAAGTTACACCGCAGACATTAGATAAGTTGTATTCTGAAATTAAGAATACACCTGTTCCAACTCCTGCATCAATAACTTCTCAATGGCAACCTCATGGTTTGAAGGTGGTACGATATTTTGAGAAGAAAGAAGGCGGCCTCATGGAATTAGAGAGAATATGGAGGGAAAATTTTATAACTGTCATGCGTCCACGATTTTTACCACACTTGTGGTCTACTTGTCATAATCAGGAACGTTTAGCTATTCGTCAAACTCAGAATAGAATAGAACCTAAAGATGCTAAAATAGCAGGTTTAACATGAATTCTTAAAATACAAACAAATTTTATAAAAAGTCCTCGTATGTGAGCGAGTACTTGAACTACAATATTAATTCAGGGACCAGTATATCTCTTGAATATATATTAAATATCAGACGTAAATTTATTGTTTTATTATATTGAACCTCACCTACCACATAATTTTATTTTTTGATCGATATTAGCACAAAAATCATAAATATCATTTGTATATCTGCAGTTCGTTATATTCTCAATTCGACATTCGACTAACATTTGTTATGTAACAGTTCAGTATATTTACAAGGCAATTATCATCATTCCACATTAGTCATTCGCACTGATACTTTTCATTATCATTGATCGATTAATAGACCTTGTTTATTGTTTAACAATAAAAATAACAAATTAAATATGTACAGTTTTTCTAAGTATATCATTGTGTCTAAATCAATACTCATGTTACGATTTTGATTGCTCTTCCTTCGCTGTACCTGGTTCTGAATCCTGTTTCAAATTTTTCAATTCTTCATCTATTCTTTCTTTGGCTCTAAAGACTTTGGACTGAAGATAAAACGATCCACCTTTAGTCCTGTCGTTGGCCTCCATCAAATACTTATAATTTTCCTCGATCGCCTTCTGGTCTGTCGGCTTCTCTACGTTCAGAATACGTAAAGCCTCTTCGAGGGATATTCCTGTACGCGCGTTGGCGGCCACGTGTTTAGCACCCTGTTTACCTCCACCAGCACGTTTCGCTGCTTCCTGACTAGCCGCTATTTCTTGTCTCAGGGCTCGCATGAACGCCTTACCCACAACCTGACTACCCAGAACTATAATTTGTATAATGTATTTTGCCATGTCGAGGCCGTCGCTCTTAACCTGGTTTATGTTTATTCTGAATCACTGTAAAAGAATTTAACCTTTGTTATATTAGGAAAATTTGACAGTACGTTCAACACTCAACTGTAAGCTTAGGAACTGCGTGATCATTTCTATCATTCTACCATGGATTTCTACGTATGCCGCGACATAACCTATAAGCTATATTTCAAACGGCATGAGTGTTTCGCGCTGACGAAATAATCGCTAGTGCACGTACGTAACATACGTGCTCTTCAACTCTTCGTATCAAAATTTTCGATTCATGAAAGAAAAATCGACGTAGTTAGATAAATAATTTTAGATCCAAAATCTTTTAAATCGTAGAATCGGCAGAATTGATTTGTTTAGTATTTATATTTTTAGTATGAATCAGTTCTTATACTTAGTATTGTTGTGAAACTCTTTTTAAATAGTTCGCATGTTGCATCAGAAATACTGTACCAATCACGTGTGAGACGCGTTTAAAGTTTGAAATATAATTCTAACGAACATTGCATGCAATTAGAAATATTTTATTATTTTTAATAATAAATTCGTGAGAAGCTTATTACACTTATTATATCGTGGAGTGGAACGAATGCTTTTTCAAGTTTATGATTTCTTAAAACAAACATGAGCTGTACATAATTATTATATTATTTTTATTTGCCAGTGAAGCGAAAAATAGCTCAAGCAGGCGCACCCAGGAACATTATGTATGTTCAACTTCCGGCTGTACGAGCGTATCACAAACACACGCACACATGCGCATCTACAGAGGACAAAACGTTCCTACACTTCTATGGTAGACCCGTTTCCTCGTTGAACAAAGATCTTTTGAAACCCGTCCCAAACTGTAACGATGGTTTTCGAATGTTCTGCAATCCAATATATTCTTTAACGGACGTTTCCTTAGCTCAAGATAAAGGATTCCCGCAGCTGCCACTTTCGGTATATTTACATTAGAAAATCTTATAAAAATATGTTTATAAATCGAAATCATGTGTACAAGAAAAATTAGCAGTTTCGTTTTGAAGAAAATCTACCAACCCTTAGTCAGTGGAATTCTAATTTTTCTACCATAGGATATTTAGAATTGAAGAAGTAAGGTTTGCTTACATTTAAACTATAACGTGAAATTTTTCGAAATGAGCATATAGCGACTGCAACTCTTGTAGAGCAGGTGGCATCGAAAACACCACCATAGTGCTGTACCGTGGTTAAAAATTTAAGCAATGGATCGACGCTTGCCATCTGGGCCTCCTGATGTAAAGTGTATATGGTATCCTCGTGTCGTGCATATCAGCGATGTTCTTCACAATTTTAAGGAGTCGCCATACCGTCCGAGAAAATCGAGTCATGGCTTGAAAATCGACATGAAAAAGAATTCCTTTAACATCTTGTTTTATAGCTTTCGCGGCAAAACCCTTTTCAATATTCGATTTTCATTACAAATTTTAACGAATGAACTCTCCGACACGTTCAATCGAGATTTTTTTCATTCGAGCGAGCAACAAAGCCATCTGAAAATTGAACTTGATGAGTGTGACAAGTATAACGCACAGGTAACAAAACGAGAGCAGTCGTGGGGTGCTCGATAGAAAATTCGCGGGGCGAGTCGGGGAGGTATTAAGCCCGAATTTTTCCTGGAACTGAAAGGTAACCTAAAGCAGAAAGAAAATGCTCGAGGACAATGAGGACAAAGAGAATTTCGACGAAGGCGCGGGGAACACGTTATACACGCATCGTACTGAGTGGGCAAGCTGCAATGTACTAAAAGGAAACCCGCTACTTTTCTGCACAAAGTCGTTACGGCTTGTTTGAAAGCTTTTCATGATCGATCTCAAAAGCATTCTCAGGGAAACTATGCACCTAAGATAACAACTGTTGATTTAATAACAATGTCTAATCCAGATCTAAATTTCTTCCTTATCAATTAAGGTTAGATAACCTCATTTCTGTACGTTGCAGGGCAGTAAACAGTTTTCCAAAATAAACAACAAACCGTATTTAACCTACAGAGGACCGGAAATTTTTCTCGGAAACCGATCTCTTTGATTAAACGAAATTTTGGTGTAAATATGTTTGGCGTATCCCGTTGAGTCCCCAACCTGGGTGCTGGTCGATATATCGATCGTATCGTCCGGTGGTATACAAATATTCTTCGATGATTTAAATTACTGAATTAAAAGCAAATGAAACTGAATATTATTTCAGAGAATATGAATTCACGAAAATTTGACAATGATCAACTGTTTACAACAGTTTTATAATGAGGTTATTCTTTTAAAATATTAAAAGAAAAGTAATTACAGCGAGGTACATTTATAAATTGCAAGGAATTGTTTAAAAAATATGGTCATAAATTCTGTTTGTGTTATCGCGACAATACAGTAAAGTCTCATGACTCTTTCGTCCACCAACAAAAGAAAAGAAAACAACATCGTTCTACTTAAGTCTGTTAAGTAAGGAAAAGTTTTTGTTTAAACAAGAAAAAAGGTATGGTTATCGATCTACCAACGTACCGGTGCGTAAGTTTCGCCACGAGCGGCAAGAAAGGAGACAAGAAAAGAGAGACCGGGCCATCAACCCCTAAACGAACGGCAAGAGGACATGTACACACGTGTATATAGGGAACTATCAAAATGGAAAAGAAATCCAGACGGGCGAGTTAACTGTTGGAGATGCGAGTGTACCGGCGATGTCGAGGGGTAGTGCAAGAGGGGAAGAGGCAAGGTGGAGGAAGAAATGAAGAGAAAGAGAAAAAGCGCGAAAACGGGAGCGAGAGGAGCTGGTGGGGAAGGCGAGACGAGGGGAGAAGAGAGCGGACGAGAAGTTGGCGAAAAGGAGAAGACACGTGGGAAGAGGAACGATACGCAAAATGAAACGAGATGGGTATACGTGTAAAACGTGTGTGCACGTGTACACATTCATGCCACCACCGAGAGTGGTGGTACTTCGTCGTTGGTATAAGCATAAGTATATGTAAGCGCGTGCCTGCGCAACCGACAGCAGATGCGCTTACGGCGCAGCTGTCCTCCTACAAGTGGTTCTCAATCATCCCCTTTCCACGATTTTTCTTTTCCCTTTTCAAAACGGGCGCATAAGTATAGCGCGTTCGGCGCACAAAGGAAATAATATCGAGACGGCTGTATTTTATCGCCATAAACAGCGTTAACGTTCCTTCTACATGCTTGTTTTTCGAACGAAAATCATTCCGATTGTCGTCAAATATATGACTTCCGTAATGGAATCGATATTCGATTATCGACTCGATTATTTGCCATTTTTGATGAATTGTAAAAATCTTTCGATTATATCGATTTAGACGAACGTTATTTTAATTTCATCTAGTACCTCTTTCATCTTTTTCAGACCAGGGTGAAATTTTATTGAGTCTCAAGATGTATTTGAAATTCAAACGTTCATGTGAAACATAATCCCTCTACCCATCGCACGAATTTCGTTAAACCGGTGCAGGCAGAAACTGGGTCGCAACAAATCATGTTCCTCGGCTTTTGTTGCAGATACTACACATGAATAATCACATCGGAGTTGTTTTCAACGGCCGTTTCGTTCGATTCTTGTTATTAATGGCACACCTTTCGTTTTAATTCGAAATAGTTGAATAAATTTGTGAAGAAGTTGAAGAAAAATTGATTGGCCATGAAATTGTGAGTAAAGAAACAAACAATAATCAAACAAAACGTTGTTTCGTCAATGATTAAACCATTTAGAGATAACCAAATTAATTTTTATTACTATTTTGACAGGTTTATTCTACATATGTAAATAGAAGTTGTCAGAGATCAGATTTATTAATGAATTGAAGATAATAAAAATGTCATTAGAAATCGTAGTCGATGTACGCACGTGTTCGTACACGTTTGGAAATTCAAACGACTGTAGGGTCTAGGTACTGCACATTACCGGTAGCCAGAACCGGTATATAACCGATATTACGTGTCGTCTACTGTCTTTCAAATTAACCTATTATATTCGACTAAAAAAAATTTAACTGGCAATTTCAGGTAATGTTTTCCTTCCATATTTTCTCAACCTCACTTCCTTCGTGGGCCTTACTCTACCTGGAAAAAGAGGTGTGTCGAAGTTCGCTTTGGAGAAAAATAAAAAAAAATCCATTTCAGTGCACATTGATCCACGCGTCGGGTGCGAGGGAAAAATTTCCGGGGACAGCTGATAGAAATTTTTTGGCGGGCCTACTCGCGAGAGAGAATCGGTGAGACGAGCGACAAAGATAAGCAGAGTAGGGGAGAGCGAGCGAGAGGGAGAGAGAAGAAACGAAACGAGAAGAAAGAGGGAAGCCCCAGTCCGTTGTATCGCTGCTGCTGCTGCTTTTGCTCTGATGCTGTTAAATAGGAATAAAGTCCCCCACCAGTGGGCCACGACCAACGCCATCGGGCACCCCCTCTACGAAACTGTAGGGGCACCTATATAGCCCCGGGACATTCATCGTACTCGGAGGGCCCAAAAGGAATAAAGAGGCGGGACACCTGGTCACCGGCAGCAGTTTGCTCGAGAACGCTCAACGAGCATCTTCTCTCCGTCGATCGAGTTTACAACGCCGAATATCCCACTGACGAGAACAAGGAAACGTATTTCTTCACGAAGTGCTGTGTGTTATTTTTCCATCTGAGTGAAGTGAACGCGATTATAGATCGCAATTTTACGACACAGCGATATATCGGTATTTGCGATACGTGTACACTCGGGAATCTCTTTTTGTGATATTTTGAGTATCGAATAAGATACGCAGGATAATGTAAGTTGTTTGTAGGGTTAGGATACGCGAACTCTCGATCGTTCTCTCCCGATCGTATTTCGTATACGCACAACCCGTACATTATCTCGCTTTAGCGTATAAGTTGTGCTTCGTTGAGAACATAAAAGAATTCGCGAGTGCTCTCGTCTTTTGTATCTCCGATATTACTTTTATTAAATTGCATCGATTTTAATATTAATGTCAAATTTATCAATTTTAGCATGAGAGGAGAAAGAATGTAAATATATTTTGAATCTACCGATACGATAGAAATGGGCAAAACAGTTGAACGAACACCAAAAGTTACGGTTGGGTTTTGGATTTCATAGGGGCGCCGCATTTATTAAGAATTGATTTCGCTCGGCTATGGACAGAGGTAAAGTTCGACCTCTCCGGTTTTTCTTTTCTTGGAAATAAGTGGTCTCGCTTTTCGATTCCTTTTCTTTCTCAAAGGACTAACCGCGTCCCGAGATATACACATATACGAGGCACACATGCGTTGGCTTTATATACGTATACATCGATCCCACGTGGTCTCTCGTTCGCTATATAATTTCGTGCTCTTGGTATAGGAGTTTGGACGGTTGGCTCTTCGATTTGGAAATTGACTGCCAAGGCCAAGTCGGAAAGCCATGAGAAAAAAAATATCTCACGAGGAGCGAAAAATATCTGATTGCAAAGATATATCGATATTTAGTTCCAAGGATAATTTCGATAATCTATTTTCGTAATCCATCGGAGACTCAACCAAGCTTTTGTTTGGTAAGCGTTCCTCGCCTGATAGTTTGTAAACAGTGATAAAATTAAAACTTTATCGTACCGTAAAGCACACTACCGTTGAACTAATTGGTTTGGTTTGAGACGAATAAAATTGTATTTTATTTTGTATTATTAATGTTAGTTTTGAATTTTACAGACTGAGCGAAGTCAAGTAAAATTGATAATTCATGGTGCAAAAAGAAACTTGTAAATATTTGCATCGAAGATAGGTCGAGATTTGTGACAATGTTTTGCATTTGTTAATTAATTCAATATTGCACTTGTCCCGGCCTATCGAAATGCATTACATTGCATCGTTGAATGTTGAGAAATGCCTGTGAGACAACGAATTTTTTCGCAAAATTATAACAAGAAAAAATTAAAAACGTCAACGATCAACAAACCGGATTACGAGAATTCCGGCAGGATGGGATGGGAGCATTATTTGCGATGTTGAACCAAATTGCACTCGTCCCGGCCTGCTGGTTTAACTCGATTTATCATCTGTCGTCAATATGTAACTACGCTATAACCAGATTAGGAGTGAAGTATTGAATAATATTATTTAAAATCAGTGAAACGAATGAAATGTAATATCTTATTTGTTTATAACAATAATTGCGTAGAAAATGATTTGGATACGTAAATTATTATAAATTATAAATAAAATAAAGATTCTTATTGAAAATTCCTGAATTTAATTATTTCATCCTGGCAAATATTACAAAAATATTAAATCATAAATTATTAAAGTATCATAGTAGGGAATATTTATTAATTGAAAATGTACTTGAATTCTGTCTTTAATAAATGATTTGAATAATGAATTATAGAGCAATTATTACCTAAAAATACATAAATCATATATTCACACGAGCATAATCAAAAATAAATTCATATAAATACCATAAAATCCTTATAAGCAGAATTTATTTAGAAAATTAAAAAACTGAATAAATTTAACACTTGTTAATTTTCAATTGCAAATTTCAATGTTATTGAAATACACTTAGAGGACTGATTTTTAATATCGAGACAAATATTAAAATTTTAATACTGACATTTTGAATTCTGTATAAATAGAAATAGAAAAAGTAGTTAAAAAAATATACGCGATTAAAACATTACAATGTAAAGGAAGAGCCCGCAGTACGCACGCATCGCTTGTTGACGGGTTACGTTACGTTCAATCAAATAAGAAAACATAATAAAAGTAGTAGGACCTCTCTATTGAAAGTGAATCCTGTTTTTCATTCACGTGTACCGGTGGAAGACTCCTGTACTTGAATCGAGCATCTATCTGAAAAAGGTCCCACGGTTCGAAATAAAACACCTGGCTTTTTATATATTACGGGTGCGAGAGGAGCGGTGTGGCTCGCACACAAGCGCGCGTGTACACCATGCGTTTTAACGACGGCAGATTTTTTCTTACGCTAGCATACAATTCGGACTGGTTTTGGCCTTCTTCATAAATTTAATTCTGTCCTTTGTAATAATCCAAAGGGTTTATTCAATAAATGCACGCACCATTCTTATGCTAAATGACAAGTTTCTTGACCTGCGAATTGTAGTTTCCTCCTGAAACGTAATACGAAGCTATAGTATATGTAGAAACGAAATATACAGTATATTCCCCCAAAAAATGTAAGATGTTCTCGGTAAGTTTTTCATAAACAGCTAATGATAAAGCAGATCGTGTGAAACCGATTCAATATTTTTCGTGACTTCCCATAAAAATTGAATTGACTTTACTAGGTGAATTTACATCTTTTACCATCATAACTGAAAGTGCTGAAACGATATTATTGAAATATGGTTATATTGGTTTATCATATTGGTAATGTGCGAACCCGTTTTACTCGGGTAAGAACCTGCAAAACTGGAACGATTTACATAATCTGCTGAACGAGCTTGCCAACTTGTGGAATACAATGCGCAAAAAATAACGTCTATCTCTCTCTCTCTGTGTTTGCGAATTTGGGTAATTAATTCTATTTTATATCAAATTGAAATCGATTATAAAATATTTCGACCAAATATATGCGTAATATCGAATATAATCAATAAAAATTTAGTCGCACGAACTGTATTTATTAAATTGAAATATCATTTATGCTCTAGTGAATTTCGCGTCAGAAGTGCAACACAGCTGCATAGGATGCACCAGGCTGCGCATAAGAAAATGAGAGTAGCTTTAGGTTGGTAGGCTGTTCCATTGTATCGTAAAAAGTGACATCGAGCAGGATTGTTACAGTTTTGATATAATTCTCAATAAAATGTGCAATCTTTATTTATTAGAGTAATCGATTGGGATTCTGGTATTCAGAAGCTTTCGATTTGGATAGTTTAAGAGCAGCTAAAACGCTTTATAGGTTAGTGCAGCAAGTGCATTCTCGTTGCACTTTCTCAGCGCGGTGGTCTAATGATCTATATATTCCGTCGTATTTATCGGTCATAATACGAGTTAAAAATAACGACTATTTACTCTTTATATATGTTTTAGATTTCCCTGCAGCAGCTCTCTGTAGTAAATAACAAAACAAACATGCCTCATCCATTTCTTTATATAGCTTTCGCCACTGTAGGTGTTCTAACATTGATTTATTACACTGTGCAATCAAGAAGGGAATATGAAAATAGCGAGTTCTCTAGCGAACACAGTCATACCACTTGCGATACTGTAGACTCTTGGGACAGACCATCCCAACAGGGTATCACTCATCGGCGTAGCACGAGGTGATTTGATTTCAAATATATTAATTTACCATCCTAGGCTGAATTACATCTAAACAATGTAAATTTGTAATACTTTGATAGTAGGAGGGGGTCTTCGTCTTCTCAAATGAGAACCTGTTCTATATGTTTGGACGAAGACGGATGCCTTTTGAAAACGGCAACTTGCGGACACCACTTTCATAAAAATTGCCTAGAGAGATGGCGAAGAGAAGAAAATGTAAGTATATCTATCAGAGACGAAGCAAACAAGATAACAATATTTCTTATTCTATTATCTTTCCAGGGAAAGAAATGTCCTCTCTGTCGAAGAGCTATCTAATTCGACAACAGCAATACGCAATAAAACAACAGAATGTCTACGCAAAATGTTGCTTCTGGCTCTGCACGAAACAAAAGAAATCAGAAAACAAATGTTACTCACTTTATATGTAATAATCGATTATTTCTAATGGTTATCTAGGGTTTTATTATCTGGAATATGTAATACAAGTTGATATCATTCTCGAGATTGTTACTTATTTGATAAGTATTTACGGAATAAGTAGATAACTGTTCTTTTTCACTTCAGTTTGATAAACGAAAGAGAAAAGCGCACGAACTTACGTCGTTACAGTTTCGACTGGGCAAACGAGCTGGAAATCGACCCTGAAAGAGCCGAGCCAACCGGAATCGTAATCGCGCAGCGATTCGATTGCGAAATCGAGCCATCGATTACCGACAAACCGGGCAGTCCTCGTACGCATTCCCTGTACTCGTTCCTCTCTCCCCCTCCCCCTCCCACCCCCGCCAGTACGCACACCTCTTCCGTCAACGCGAGATGCTTTACTTTCCATTTTAACCAGCGCACTCGCGCGTTTTCGACTTCCGCAATCTCGCGCGTGCCTCGCGACGAGCTCGAGCTCTCCCCGAGGTTCCCCGCTTTTTTTTTTCTTCTCTCCGTTTGACTTTTTCCTTTTTGTTTCTCGACAGTTGCGAGATATCGGCCGGTCGGGCAGTAAGCAACGCGCCGTTCGCCGCACCAGTCACCGAACGAGAATCGTACTTGCGCGATCGCGCGCACACGCGCGTTCACCAGTTGGCTCGGCTCGTAATCGCGATCCCGATCGAGTCGATCTCGCGCCTCACAAGACTGAGAAAGAGCGACTTTGTCAAAAATTTTGGCTTCGTTAGGTTAACAGGACTGTTTGACAGTTTGAAAGAATTGTTGAATAGAATGTTCAACGTAATTGTTTAATAGTACCTTTGTAAAAATTGTGAAAATTTTAAGTTTAAGAGAACTGTTCAACAGTTCAATCGTTGAACAGTGTGACGTGTTCAACGTTATTGTTTGGTAGAACCTCTTTAAAAATTGTGAAAACTCTAAGTTTAATAGAATTGTTCAACAGCTTAATCGTTGAACAGTGCATGTTCAGCGCAACTGTTTGATAGAACCACTGTAAAAATTGTGAAAATTTTTTAAGCCATAAATTGATATTTTTCGAAACCGTGTGGCAATCTTTTTTTCAATTCATCCCGCGAGGAGTCGAGAGAGCGCGATGTCGTGACACCGTGGGAAGTAATTGGGTCGTTATCGGGTCAGGATGTCCGACCGGCGAAAATGCCGCGAGGTTCCGTCGTGATTTTCCTGATGACGCTGGTGTCAGGCTGCATCGGCGGGGACACGAGCGGTGAGTAAACAAGCCAGCGTAACGAGGATAACGAGGATTATCGACTTATCCGCGTGCGCATCGGTCTGTTGCAGCGGCAGCGAGAAAGTTGATACTCGAGTGGGCACCGCTCGTGTGGCTGGCGCCCGGCGAGCGTTTCCTGCCGCTCGGGGTACCGGAATTCTTGAGGAACGTGCAGGCCGACGAGAGTTACCTGCGCACGCGGGTTAACGTGGGTGAGTGTGGTCAGTGTGTTAGGATGTCATTTGAATTCTGGTCGGTGCGGTTGCCCGCGCGCGTGAAAAAAATTTTCAAACCGAACGACTCGATTGACCCTTTTTTTTTCTCTCCTGTCTTTTTCCTCGCGCGTCTAGAGCATCTACTACGGAACAAGTCGTCGTTCCTGTATGGCATGGAACCGGCCGACCGGGTGCCGGTCTACGCCTTTGTGAGAAACTGTAACGAGCGGGAGAGCCGGCTGACGCGGAGGAGCCTGACGATAGACCGGCCCAGTGATCTTCTCGTGGTACAGGCCAACTCGCTCGCCGACAAGGACGCGACACTGGAATTCGGGCCAAAGGTAACGGAACGATTTGGCCTTGCGCCTCGATACGAAGCGCGCGCGCGAGTATGTAACGTCTCGCTCCGCGGTATCCTAGCCGTCCTAACGTTACATCGCTCTCTCGAGCGCTTCCGCTCTCCCGAGGTTTCTAATTCGATAATAATCGCGTTCTAGAGAACGTCCGAGCCGGGCAAGGACGAGACGAGCAAGAAGAGGAAGAAGGAAGAAAGGAAGAACAGGTTCCGCAAGTGGCACTTTCACGTGACCTATTGGATGTTTTATCCTTTTAGCGAGGGAAAATCCGTTTGCGTGCTGAACCTCGGATTTTTCGGCACCTGGCCGATACCGACAGTCGCTGGCCGCTGCTTCGGGAGACTCAAGGAGTACGGGAATCACGTGGGGGATTGGGAGCACGTCAGTCTGTACTTCAAGGTAAACGCTATGACAGTATGACAGTAAAAAAAATTACAATAATAAACAAACAATACACTGCAAACAAATTTTGTAGAATGTACTAAATATTTATTTGTATACATTCAAATTAAATATTTAGTATATGTATTCTACAAAATTTTATTCACAATCCCCATAACGCACTATAATAAAAAAACCAACAACAATATCAACAACAATAATAATATTGTGCTGTTTGTTACACAATACTCCTTGCTCAATCCGTCCACACTTTCCAGTTCATATGCGCTACATATTCGGCGTAAAACTCTCTCGAGTTTCGTAATAACAATTATGAAACAATGTCAGCGGACAAAAAGAGTCAAGCGACGAAAGTATCGAAATTGTCCGAAAAGAAAGCACATTTCACGCGGTGTAATTAAAACAATAAATTTTCAGGGCAAAAATTATCCTCTGGCGATGTACGTGTCGGCTCACGACGCGGGGGCGTATTACATCTACGACCCGAAAAGCTCGACGTTCGTTTTCGCCAGCCAGGAAACGAGGAAGGGCATCTTCCAGAAGCCGACGTTCCCGGAGCGCGTGCACACCGCCGAGGGTTCCCATCCCGTCCTGTTCAGCGCCCGAGGCTCTCACGGGCTGTGGACCGCCCCTGGGAAGCACCGATTCGTCCGGCTGCCTCGGCTGTACGACGAGAGCGGCTTCGGCACGGCCTGGCCGACCTGGCGAAAGCTCGAGCTCCTCTCGGGACGCGACACGAGCGAGCTACCCGCGTGGATGAACTTTCGCGGCAAGTGGGGCAATCCCAAGAGCAACTGCCATCCGCTGGCCCAGCTCGGCATCGACATTTGCGAGTTCGTCGACGGCCCCACCGGCATACCCATGAAGCAGTTCAACTTCCGTTGTTGATCCACACTAAGAAAAAAATGAACCGAAATATGCAATCGTATACCGCCAAGAGTAAAAAAATTTTGTTAGGCTGAATTGAATTTTATCAAACTGAAAATATCCTCTTGACAGAGGATGATTATACGAGTGCATATTTTACGTTCAACAAAATTTTTTCCCAGTGCACCTTTTAGAATCCCTTCTCGATTAGACGAGGAGGGGCGAAACGACAGTACAAAGTTAACCGGCACGACGACGAACGGGTCTCGTTACTAGAATTTATTTTCGTAACAGATTTATCAACGTTCGAATATCATTAGTACTTTTAATAGATATTTATTCGATTTTATACAAAATGTGCAGCGCGTTAGATTGTTATTGTTATTCTTGTAAAATCGTTGAACGATTTATTTAGCGTTAGGTGTAAAGCGATAGTAAAATACAACTTTTTCGTATAAACGGAATTATAAATACGTAACGATAGTTCGCGTAAGAATTATGTAAATTCTACTCGATCGTGTTCTCTATGTTATTCAAATTGGACCTAGTGGTATCTGTGGAGTTTTATATAAGTAAAATAGTGCAATATTTTTGAGAAAGAGAGACACTACTTTAGAACGCTTGAACGTCGGAAAAGGCCATTTCGTTTGTTTTTAAGTGCATAGTTTGTTCGTTGAAACGATTAAATTAGTTTTTTTTTCGAGATTGTACTTTAACAATAGGTATTCGATTTATGTATCGACTCATGTTGAATGCTACTCGATCGACGTGTCTACTTTAACGTTATTGGCGAACTGCCTATTCGGAAATTTCATCCTCATCGTTGCCCTCGATACCGACGCTCCGTATTCCATTTCTCAACATCGGCGTACCTTTGTCCTTGCCGAGCACGCGTGCGTTCAGCATTATCTTCAATGGAGCCCCTGATTTGCAACAGGCCACTTCGATCTCCTCTTTCAAAATTTTCTCTTTGTACGCGAGAAAATCAATTTTCAATCTATTCGAGAACAAAGCTATTAAATAACGTCGAATAAAACTGCAATAATACTCATTTTTCTAGAAATTTACCGTAAACCGTCCTTCTCTAGCGATAAATCTGTAATTTGACAGTTGGAATTCGGTGCACCAACGACAATTGCTGGTGTTGCACTGTTCTCTTCGTTGTGTATGCATAAATTCCATGGAACTGCAAATTCGATGTGATATCTGTAAAAAATTTGAATAAAACCCTTTAAGATCGAGTTTTTTGTTCCGAACGTAACACATAATTTTTTTTACCTATGGTGAAGTTGCAAAAAGCCTAGATGAGCGTCAATGTGACCGTGACGTTGCGGTTGTATCATGATGTTGTTGTCCTTACCGAAGCCACATCCTCCGCTGAAGTGAACATGGTGTTCTAGAAACATGGGAAGCCTCTTTTTATCGAAATATTACATCTTTTTGAAATATTGACGAAAATTGAATTTAACGATTTTCGCATAAACTCGATCGAATTTCGATTGAGACAGCATGTGTTTACATATTACACGCGTTACATCATTGCTTGTTTTATTGATGCGACATTGATGTTTACATTAACGTTAATTCAAGCGTTTGGAGATGAATTTCAATGTTTTATCTCTTATTGACATCAAATGTTTTCCTCAACTAAATTTCGCACGATCGAAAACAATATTTTTTAAGTTTTTTAGATTATGTAAATTGTTATTATTCATTTATAGCTTGGTTGAAATTCTCATTCTTGGTCATTCTCACGGAAGTCTAACAGTATTAGTCGCGTTTTAACATTCGACGTAATTGTCTTTCCCATTTGAACTCGCGTTAGGTAAAATTCATCCGGTCTCTTCATTAACAACATAAATACCATGCGCGTGACACTCGGTGCATCCACACGCCGTGTGCGGCCTGATTTCGTGAGGCTTCCTTAACCTCGTTAAGACCGACCTATTCGTTCAACACACATACTCACATCGACGAATCGATCGCGAATTCGTCGATTTTAGTTACTTTTCGATGCGAATATCGATATAATCGAAATTTTCACTGATATTTCGTACATTTTAATACAAAAATACACAGCTGATGTCTTCCCGAAACATGATTCTGAAATTTTGTTATGTGCATGATATGTTGTTATGTATGCGTTACCTTTGTCTCCCATTTTCGTGGCACGCACGTAAAGTTCGTACGATCATACTACTCGCGATATTAACAAGTAATTTGCAACGCGCATCGTGACTTGTGACACGACGCGTCGTTGATACGCTCCTACGGAGTGCGACTTCCCGTTTTACTTGTTCTTTCGTGACGACTCGAGCGCACATAACCGCTCGCGCACGCGGACAACCAACATCTGAATTCGTATGCACATGTATGTCTCATAATGATGTCAATAGCATGAACTATTCTGATTTTTACATCAATTCTCGTAGTAACTTTTGAAAACTGAAACTATTGTTGTTAGTCATTCTGATTATATGTTATTATATCATTTTCTGGATATGAGATGATTGTTTTTTAACATTAGTCAGTCTCTTGTTATTGTCTGTTACATTATTTATTACAAAGTACAAAATGTTAATTTAGAATAAGGAATTATTCATGTTAATAAAATTAATGAAATTAACAAATGGTAATGAAAAGGGATGAGGCAACGAATGTTGAGGTCCAACTTGATCATTCATCGCTATCTTTAAAACGACTGATATTGGATAATTCATGAAACAAAAAGCGAGTAGTTAATTTGTGTCAACATATGTGGAAATTATTTGAGAATATAAGAATGTATATCAAAAATCTTACTAGTTCAAAAAGTTTCGCCAATAAATGGCACTGTTATGGGCTGCTTTCTCTTCGTACTCCTTTCTCACATCTTCTGGCAGTGCTTTAAAATGGTCCATCATTTTCTGGTGTCTGTCAGCCCAAACTAGACAAATTAAGTAAGTAGAAGTAGTTGGAATGGAAATAATTGAGAATTATTGGAAATTAATATGGAATCTTACTGGGAATTTCTATTCTCCATCCAGGATGGTTTATATTGGCATATAAAATTTCTGGTACAAGAGCTTTAGGGCCCAAACCTTCATTGCCATTACTTGTCATAACTGCCGTTTTCGTTCTTTATTTAAACGATTAAAATTTTTTGAAATCAAAAGCGACGCTAGCTCCCTTTTGCAGTTAACGTCATTTACTCAACTATGTGAACAATAACTAAACAGTCGGTAAAAACAAAAATCTGTCGATAAGTGAATAAAAATTTCTCATTAATATGAATTGAAATTTTCAAATAATTCGTTTGAATTTATTTATTTTATTATTATTTTTATTATTTAGTAATATAATCTAAATAATTTCGTTAAATGAAGAAGCTTATTTTAGTTACTTCCAAAATTTTAATTTAGAACATTCTGGAACGTTATGGCTGAAAAATAGAGCAGGAATGTTCTTTCTAATGATGATGATTGTGGAAACTCCCTTCGCGATCAATTGTCTCTGCGAGTACTGAATAGGAATTGTAATTAGGAACCGGAAGCGTTTTTCGGGCGCGTGCTCGAAAATCGAATGATAAGATCGGGATCGGGACGCAGGTAAATTGCGCCGTCTAACCGATTACGGGTGAGTAAAAATTTTCGTGGCCAGGATGAGAAGGGGCCAGGTGCAACACGGTGCACAAGACGCACGCAACAGCTGCGGCTCGTCCGTAAATGCGCGAACGCAACAAAGGACATCAGCTGTCGTCCTTTTTTTTTTCTTCCGCTGCTTTGTTTATTCTCTCCCGAGATTGCTCGAAAATGAGTCCCGCATAGTTTTGAAAAAAATTGTCATTTTATTACTTTGTACTGTACAATCGTGTAAGACATAGCGCAACAACGAGCGTTGAATTAATAGCAATAAAATGTAACTAATCTACGAAAAACGGATATTCATTATTCGAGACTTACAAATACATTACATAACTACTATTATTTACATATCTACAGAGAGTCGCGACTGTTGAAAGATGGAGGTTCGAGTTTCTGAGTGATCACATCAAGATGTGAAATATCAAAAATGAAAAAATGAGTGACAAAATTTGAAAGTTGATGGATCCAGCAGAATTTTCCTGAGGAACTTCTTCTTTTGAGGGCGATTTCGTTCTGCAGCGATATTCGTCGTCGTCTGGTGTAACGCTTTTCAGGAGGTTCAAGAACTTTTCATACTGACAGTATTCCATGCAGCCTGGAATTTTCATCGGCGTCAGCTCGGGCGACTCGCCGGAGTAAAAGAGCACCTGCAGCATTGGAAAAAAGTTTTATTTCCTAATGAACCACATGAGGTTTTCTCAAATACCCACCTTGACGAAATAATTGCCTCTTTCGTTGCGATAGGTTTCGAGCATGAAGGTTGAGCCGTACTGGGGCAGCGCGGGTTTGTCGAAACCCATTAATCTTGAGAACGCAACAACGTTAAGTTCGTGAGCCGAAAAGAAGAAGGCCTTCCGTTCTTTCGGGAACAAACTTTCGGCTCTCAATTCTTCTATGTCATCGATTATTCTACGAAGTAGTATACCTATATACAATAAAGAAAATGTAATTCGAATCGTCAGAATTCTTATTTGTTAAACTTGACGCTCTTCCCGCGTAATTTTTAGGTTAAATATTAATGTATTTATAATTTGTTGTAGATCTTAACGATCTTACTGATTTTTCATTACATAAATTATTATAAATTAAAAATGAAAATTTTAGTTATAAAGGATTAAAAAAGAGAGTACTAACCCCCGTTAAGTCGTCTCAGGTTCGTCGTGTATGATCGCAAGTTGAAATCAAGGGCGGTTATTTCTCTCATCGGTTCCGGGTAAACCTTTTCAGTCCACTCGGGCAAAGTCAAGTTTTGAGCTGCCTGTTTAATGAAAAATATATAAAATCGAATTTGGTAGAGTTATAAAATAAAAACTCACCTCTTCCTTCAGTAGGTTATAAAGATAATAAACACCAGACGTCGAGTCTATCAATTTACCAGAATGTTCGGTGAGATAAACCATCACTTCTTTGTACCGATCGACCATTTGTTGTACGTTGGGTTGATTAAGAAATTGCGCGAATTCTTTTTTGTATCTAAAAAAGGAAACGCAATTCAGCAAACAATACTTCGAATAACTTTAAACAGAGTGAAGTTGCTGCAATGAATTAGCATAAGTTAGCTGCTTATGAGGGCCCAGATGACCTTATTTGAATATGGTGGCCAACTTCATGCTATTAACGATTAATGGCGGTTATTTTACATAAATGTTCGATCGATTTTGAAGAATACTAACAGCGGGCAGTAATGAGGAAAGAGCAGGTTGTCCTTGTCCACGGGCATGAAATACATAGAAATCGGCAGCCATGGAAGCCGGGGATTCCAAGTTTGACGTGGTGTGACTTCGGAGAAGAGTCCAGCCAGTGCAAGTTGAAGTGACAGCTGAGTTCGCGGTACTTCGGTTGATCTTGCCTCGATCATGCTTGGATAATATTCCGGACCGAAAAATTTATTGTACCTCTGCCGGAGCATCAATCCAATCTTGAATTCTCTCATTTTGCCGGTCTGATTGAAAACACAAAATAGATATATAACATTCTTGTGAGTAAAAGATAACCTCCTTAAGTTTAAGGGACATTACCGATTAATATCGATATCATTTGTTAAGAAAATCTAGTTTTTCACTCATTAGATGCAGAGAAATTTTAAGATGAACAGTTTTAAGTAGATTGAAAGTTAAAAATAACTTTTTATTGGTTCCGATTTTATTTTACGCAAATATATTGCAGGTTAAAAATTGGTAATCACATGCGTTCCGCCAATTTTTCGAGGAGTTTATTTGCATAAAACAAAACCCCAGTTCTCATTCTCTGATAAGAAGGATTACAACGAAATCCCTCGCTCCCGTTTCAACTTACATTGGTGAGGTCTCCGTTGTCGACCGGCAAAAATGTGTGATTGCCGTGCGGATCGTTCGGGTAGTTTTGATATTCACGATGCGGTACCTTGTCTCCATGTCTGAAGAGCTTGTTTGAGAAGAAAATAGTTTCATTTAGTATTTTTTTAATCACCTAACGTACATATCATTACTCAATATTATTAATGAATTAAAATTGATCATAAAGATTATTTTTTCAATACTAATGAGATGAAATTGAATATTGACTTATTTTCTATTTTGAATTCACTCAAAAAACGAAATGGACATAATTTTGTTATTTACAATCACGAATACTAAAAACTCAACAATCACCAATTAAAAATAGAAGTTTCAACTTCTTGATTAATTAGCGCGCGAAGAAGCTGGTACATACTCATGATTAAGACGTAAAAATTAAAAATTGAAATACTAACAACTTGATATATATCTCATTTCAGATCAATTCAAACAGAAATAAACAATTGTATTATTTACAATCGCGATTATTGAGAACTTAAAAACGTTAATTAAAAACGCATAATTTTTAACATCTTTAATCACCGCGTGAGGAAGCTATTATTTGTAAATTAGAAATCGAATTACTAGTATATTAGTTATTTTCAATCAAATGAAACATTGACACAACTTTATTATTTTCAGTCACAAACGTCGTGAACTCAAACTTCAACCAAAAGCACAGAATTTTCAACTTTTCATTTACCACGTGAAGAAGCTGGAGTTCCATCTCGCAAGACGCTATTCCAACGAGGGCAGCGAGTATCGACGCTATCACCAGAGTCCTTCCCATAGTCACGATTTTCTTTCTACGAGATATGTGAAAAAAAATTGAACGAACGATGATGTATCGACGCGTGAACAAAACTGATCACTCGCGATCGAAGTGTCGTTTTGACACCTCCGCTCGTTACTCGCGATTTCGCGATTTCTGTGTCTCCCACCTCGTAAGTACTAAGTCTCCCTCTACTCGATCTCGCTCGATCAAAGACAGACGCGTCGGAGACGACGACGTCATATCGCGCGAAACCGCGAAGTGACGTTTTCTCCCCGAACGAATGACGTATTCCGCTCGGTATTACCAAAAAACGTTCATGCTTCCGCTTCAGAATGGGGGCCCCGCTTCCTCGGGATCTCCGTGATTCGTCGATTGACAAATCACGAATTAGCGGGAACTCAATTACAACTCGAATTCTCACGTAACGCTAGCCGCAAAACATATTACTCGTCTCGCACGATCGAGGAAGAATCGTTCTAGAATTCCTAGAACGTTTCTCAATTTAGATCTGCGGTTCGGATCGTTTGGAGTTGATAAATATATTGAATTAGAATTTTTCATTTTAGAAATTGATAAAGAGCGTGACGAATGAGGAATTTTAGCACCTGTACGTAACTCGATCAAGGTTCGGGCTCTTTCGTTGCGGCAAGCCGGATGAGACAAAAACCCGGAACCGATAAAAAGGGCAGCTTCGACCGCGAACTTGGAACTTTCGGCGATTCGGTGTGGAACTGGTAGTTGAAAAAATATTGCGTAATACGAACACAAAAGGAAAAGTCAGATCTAAGAGAAGTAGCGGAATGGTTATTTGTAAACGCTTATTAGCCTCCCAAGTTATCGCACGCTTAATAACACAAGGTTAAACACGTTCTAATCGCTTTATCGGAGACAATCGATATCCTTACAATGCGATATTCGCGTTCACCTCGTGCATTGTCGTGCGCGTTGAGCATTGACCTTCCACTCGTTCGGGGAACGAAAGGATCCCGATTAATTACTCATGCGTTCGAGATTTTCATCGAAAATCAACTCGTAAATCGTCGAGCCGCGCCCTAAGAGTTTCTACACGTTTCTTTGCCACTCTCTTGGACTGAAAAAAATTAAGTTGACAATTTTGATAACTCTAATGTAGCTATTTATATTTAATTAGAATGCAAAGATCATTAATATCTATTAAGATTCATAAATCATTTAATTGATGAAGAGATAGAAAAATATGTTTCGAGATAAAAATTACATTATGTGTTTACTGATCTTGGAAAATTATTTTTAGTCATTAGAAATGTTGAGCGTCAAGGAACGTGTAAATCAATTTATATATCAATTTTATCCTCCGTAAATAATCTCGACGTGTTTGTCATTGGCTTCTATTCGTCCTTTTATTAAAATGTGTCATTAGTCGCGCTGGAGAGTTCATTAACAAATCCGGTTTTACCGATTGTCGAAACGCTCGTTCGTCATTTACGCGGTTTATGAATAAGAATTTCCATTCCTGGAATACGCAGGAAGAAATTTCTGATCATCGATACGTATAATTCTCGCTTGTAAAAGGAAATACTTTTGTTTAATTATCGCTTTTTTGCGCGAGAACAATTACGGTCCAGCTGATGCAAGGACCGCGTTTTGTTGCTTCAGCTCGGCAATCACCGAACGGAGTAAATAAAAGATAAAGGAGAAGGAAGAATTAAAACCGAGACGAACCTTGAGGTACGCTAGCTCCCCCATCGCTTGCTATCGAGAGAGGCGATTTTTGCCCGCCTAGCGCGAAAACGTTTAACGCGCGCGAGTTACGTTCGCTTATGTAAAGCACGCGAGTCGCAACTTGTAGAAAAAACAATCAATCGAGGGAATAAGATAATTTAACAACTCTCATTGTTGAGTTTATTAGTTCACTAAAACACAGAAATTTGATCGTTTCCAAAATTACATCTTTATAATTATTGAATTAATTTAGTTTAATTAGGATTTAAAAACCATTTTATATATTTATAAACGACATGTGAGCACAAAACCTTAAATATGACTGAGAGAATGTTAAAAGAAGACAAAATGTGTTCGGAATCTTGATTAATAACGATTTAAATTTTAATTAAAAAATTAATTACACCCCGAATTAATTCGGGGATGAAATTGTTGGAGAATCGCGTGTCAAGGTCATCCGTCGTACGGGTCGCGAGGGAACGGCGCGGCGGGTACACGCCTCCCGATCTTCAATTATGCGGGTATGCAGATTGCGGGTGAACGTGTGGAAAAAAGATGCAAAAAACGCATAAATCGAGTAGCATATGTCGGTACCTCGCCGGCTTGTCTCACGCTCGCGTAATAGCGAAAAAATCGAATATTTTGCGAGGATTTTTTAATTACGTTTTTATCGTTATCTACGCGCAAGATCGGGAATCTTAAGCAAACGGAGGATTGTATTCTTCGCGATTTATAAGCTCTAGTCCCGTTATTGCGCGGATCCGCCATTCGTATTATCCACTGATTTTTTTTCTGTTCGCAGGCAATAAAAAATAAACTGGATCGTGCTTTCGAGACTATCTACATAAAGCGGCGTGGCACTTCCGATCTCGAGTTGGAGAAGAGAGAGAGAGAGAGAGAGAGAGAGAAAATGTCGAGTGCGCTGGTGCTTCTCGCGGAAGACAAACACTTACCTGCACTGAAAAAAAAGTATTTTTCTACTCAGAATACAGAATATTTTTTATCCGAGTATTC
>NCVS01005189.1:0-13572 GCA_003055095.1 Goniozus legneri | reverse complement strand
ACTAGGCTGTTTTTAGCTAGTCGTGGTTCGCCCCGATAATTTTCATATAACCGGCTATTTAAACGAATAATTATACTTTTTTGCTATTAAAATGTGAAATTTTTCAATTTATGTATAGCATAGTTTTCTTCTAATCAAAGTATGTAATTAAAATTGTTGCAGTGGAAACTGTGTATTACTTCTTGTTTTATATAGTATATGTATATTTGTTTGATGCGGGGTTCATATCCAGTGTTACTGAATATTATTAGTTCGTTAGGCTCAGTATCGGTTTCAGTATAGTCTAGTTTTAAACTTCACCGTGTTTGCATTTATCGCCCCAGAAACCTATTTTTTCTCATAAAAAATAATCGTTTAATTTTATCTCAAGGCACAATTTTTCTAGTGATTACTTATTACTATAGAATTAACAAGTAACGAATAGTACCGAAATTGAACTGACCTGATAGCGATGTATCTCCAAACGGCAAGAGCGAGCGTCAATGCGATGCTAATGGTGTGAAAGACTTGAGTAAAATGCATGTGGAAGAGTACGAAGACTGCCCAGCCATAAGGGAAGATCTGGTGTTCTGGTAAAATGAGGTACTTGTAGACCGCAAAAGGAATGTACTCGAGCATAACGAGCATATCTGCCATGGCCAGTCCTGTGAGAATCCGATTAATTGGAGCTGCTACCATGTCTTTACGCGTCAGAACAATGACATTGAGCATGTTGGCAAAAGTCCCGAATATGCAGATTATCAAAGCAACATAACCATGATAATGTTTGTAGCCTATTGCCAGATCCCTTATAGTTCCGTTACAGTAACAAGAGCCGTTTAACGTTGTTGTTGTCGTGCCAGGCTGACTGGTAAAGTTACCAAAAGTGAAATTGTTTACGTAATCGATATCTTCTTCGGTGATGTTCATTCGCCGGAATATGTCTGTGATGTTGTTGAGCTGCCCCATCATGTAGAAATCACGCAAAATTGACTTCGGAAACAGCAACTATACACGTTTGGTTTCACTCTGTAACGTACTATGACTGAGTCCAAATTTTCCAGTATCGTATCGCACGCATCATTCAGGGCATCCAGCTAACGTTGAACTACATCTCCCATTCCTCATTCCCGTGTCACGTTCAATTTTCCTGAAAACGAACCGGTTAAAATGTCAGTAGAGTCGTGTGTCGCATGGGATGCTATGTGAGCAATGAAATGATTTATTCGTATATACTATATTATGTGTATTTTGAGGCAATAATGAAAAAATTCCAAACTTTGAGAAAACTTCAGTCAAAAATTATTTGTTTTTATATTAAGACAAATATAAAACAAATGTCAATTCTTTCCAACTAATACTCATAAGTCATAGAAGTAAATCGTTAAAAAGAAAACTTGAATTACTGTTTTTACCACATCTTGAAAAATATGTAATATGTAATATGTATATGTATGAATAATATGTAGTCTTTATTAAAAAAATTTTCCGTACTATCTCAGTTTCCTTATCAAGTTTTTATGTAGGATATAATAAAAAAATGCTCATATCTGCAAAACAATGATTTCAAAATTAGAAGAAAAACGAAGTTGGCGCCTCAATATTTGATTTCTTCGTGTTGGGCATAAAAAATGCATCAATTTTTATAAAAACCAAGTAAAATTATACCTATAACATTATTAAACGCAAAGAGAACTCCACGGAAAAAATTTTCCGATTATGTCTTAAATAATGTTTTTAGAATTTTTTAAATTTAGGAATTCTTAATTTTTTATTACAGTTATTATGGCACCTCATGAAGTTTTATAAATTTTTCCAATGCGTTCTTTCTGTATCTCCTTCCGTTAAAAAGTTATGCCGATTTGAAAATTAAAAAATTTGGAGTTAGCACCTCAATGTTTAATTTTAATACATTTCCTATAAAAAAACAGAATTTTTTCTAAAAACCAACAAGAACTATGAAACTTTATTGGGTGCAATAGGAACTCACGAAAAAATATATTTTTTAAACATTGAGGTGCTAACATGACAGGGGTGCCAAGTAGTCCTCAATAGAATTAAAATAAAGTTATAACTCAAAAACTGTGGCTTGGATGAAAAAATGCTACTATAATTTTTTGTAGAGCTCGTTTAAATGAATATTTCGGTGGAAAGAGCACTCTTCTATCGTTATTAGTTCAAAAGATATCACAAAAAATACGAAAAAAATTTAACACTCAAATAACTAAAAAAAAAACTGTTAACTTCACGAAAAAAAAGTATAGAAACATTTTTTGTAAAGCTCAAAAACACAAGAATTTGGATGCCGATTTCAATTCTCTATCTTCATTAGTTTTTGAGATATTTACGAAAAACGTTCTTAGGGATTGAACTTTGAAGGGCTGCAGGCAGTGAATTATCGATTTGCGTCGAAAACCCTTTAGGGTATCTCTTCATATGTTCGAGGACTACCGCTGTGCGAAAGGGCAGCTCGAAAGCTCGGGTATCTTATTCGGAACTACAGCCTTCATTTTTTATTCAATAAAATTTCAACTCATCTCAGTATACCTCAAATATCGGACACTTTATTTCAACGATTGTAACACCCAGATTAGGGGCAGACTAGTTAAGTTTTTTCTTCGATAGTCCTGGTGTCCAGGATTCAGGCGGAGGACTCGCTTCAGTAAATAAACAGGCCAAATATTTTCCTTTCAAATATCGTCGGTTTATTTCGATGCGTCAAAATATACAGGGTGTTTCAAAAGGTGCGGATCAAAATAGGACTATTGGATGGAGCGCGAAAAAATAAGAAAAACGTATGTTCTATTTTTTTTTATCTGAAGTTTGGTTCAAAAGTTATTAACTGATTAAGATGGGGAATGAAACACATACGCGCTACAACGCGTTTTCTGAAATTATCCACCCAAAATTCCATTCAAATCTAACAAAAGATATTTCTTATGGCTTTAATAATTGTACAAGAATTTTTGAAATGGAAATTTCGTTCAGATCGCACGTGATGCGTTCTCACGGATACTATTTTAAAAATACAAATAAAAGTACAGCTACTAAACTAGAGCAACTTGAATGTCAATTCCAGTTCAATGTACAAAGTAGGGAAGTTGTTAATTTATCAGATGTACCTGAAATCAGTGGTAACACTGATATTGCGGAATTTAATAATTTATATGACTTATTCGAATTTAATGTAGCACAATTTCTTCTGAAATTAGAAATCTTAAATTGCATACCGGTAGGTACTATTCAGTATATTGTATCACAAATTTCTAACATGTACAAACAAGGACAAGAAATTGCAAAGTAAAAACTTTCTTCGCTTCAAAAGAAAAATTTGAACCTCTCGCAAACCAAATTGATAAGATCGTAAACTTTTTCTTCCGATCCATTTAGTAAATTAAACACAACATTCCAAACATCGTATAAGCGAACAAAATTTACTATTGCATGACTCGAAAGAAGCATGTAGAATGACGGGAAGTGATATTCCTAAGTATGCATCAATATTTCCTTCAATCTGTAAATTCATGAAAGAAAATGGTAGGTACATTTCATTCCTCATTGTTGATGTGAGTTTTATCATCATTCAATATTCTTATATTTATTAGTGATTTATTAGCGTGTGATCAATTTATATTCATTCATAGGAAAGTTCATCAGTCAAAAACGTAAAAGCTACAATTCCTTGTGCACTGAGAAAAAAATGTTATTGATTCAATAGTATCACTGCTATTGAAAAATATTTGATTGATCCAATTGCATTAATGCAAATACAATTAGACGTGTATTCAATTCAAATACCTATGTTATTGTTATCAATAGGTTGATGATTTTGAGTTTAGTTCTTGGTCCAATGGTATATTTAATTGCTATAACTTTATATGGAATTATCTCAAAGACTTATTTAATCATTCTGATGTACGTGTGATATTGTAACAAAATGCGTAAAGTTTCAACTCAATTACACTCTGATTCTTCCAATCGTGAAATTTTTTCGAATAATGAGTTTGGATATTTATTCAATAACATTACATTAATTATTTCAATAAAAAATATATTACTTTAATATCAGGCAATTGATAGGTATATCTCATATAGTAAAGTTATGGTTATGGTTATGTCGTATTTTTATTATAATAATTATTATATAAATAATTATTTATTATTTAAAATGATTAATTAACTATTTATTGAATAGATATTTAATAAATCATTGTTATTTACTCATTGAAAATAAAGAAAAATATGTCCGAAAACAACAGTAGCTTCGGTTAACGAAGCAAAAAATGAACACGCGCTCTTTCGACTGTTTTTAAGACGACAACAATGAGAGCTGCGTAGCTGTGCTGTTCAGTCTCGTGTCGAATTCGTTAGACACAACGTTACTTAACCTAAAATAGTGCAAAAGTTATAGTGATGTCAAAATTTCGATGATATGGTGATATGTTATGGTGATGTCAGTGTCAAAATTTTTGTTCGAGCAGTGGAATCTGAGCGAAGAAATAATTAACAAACTTGAAGGTAAGTAAACAATACTGACATATATATTACATATTTACATGTTTAAAACGTTTATAATTTTCTAGAACATAAAATTACGAAAGAGATATTACCGTACTTGAATAACGATCTAGTGAGAGAAATTATCCCGTGTATTGGCGACCGAATTTATTTTATGAACAAGCGAAAAGAATATCTAGAAAACAATGAAAAAATGTAAGTAGCTTTTCTTTTTTTCTTATTTTTGATATTATCTTCTAATATTCGGAAATTTTATGTTTAATACGGATGGTATATTTTTGTTTAATGGTGTATTGTGTTCATATATTCCCAACAATATCATCTGAATTGCTTAAAATTTCCTAATTATATTGAAATGTCAATAATATTTCCAATCTAATTTAAAATTTTTTGATTTTATGTTTAGATACCAGACAATAAAGAAAAATCGGTTGCAAATGAATATTCATCTCCTTCTGATTCAGACGAAACAATAATATTAGAAGAGTCCATTAATAGGACGAAGACAGGAAAAACAACTCTGAAAAAACAAAACTGTTTCGTTGACAAAAAATCATACGAAGAAAATATCGTACGCAATCTGACAGAAAAAAATAAACGAGGTCGTGCTATTTTACAATGTTTCAAAGATAGGCCACTTTCTCCGAAAGCGAGAAATGATGTAGAAATTATCGCAGATGGTTTAATTAATGATGATAGGTAAATGTATAACATTCGTTTACAAACAATTGCCCATTTTAAAACATTTTTATCAACAATTATACTTTTTCAGGGTAGAAAAATATAGAAACCGAATTCAACGCGTGAAACATGGTAAAATGTTCACAAGAAGAAAGCATTGACAATGAATCGATTGAGGGTGAGTTATTAAATAAAAATTTCCTTGAAATATATTTAAAATTGGTTCTTTATAAAGAGATATCGACGAAACTATAGTACAAAGTATAACATGGTTGGAAAAATTTCGAGCACCCTGGGAATTGGTCGAACAACATTGGAAAGTAACCAGTAACAAGAGGAAAAATCAATTTTCTGATGGGAAAGAAAGAAAAATTGCTGATTGTATTCAAAAGTGGCCGATATTGAACCATCCGTCAGGTTGGAAATTAATTATTCAATATTTTATTGATTGGAAAATCAGTCCTAATGAAAATTCAATAAATCAGTGGACAATATTCTTCAGCAATATATTGGCAATACGTCCACTTCCAAATAGAACGAAAAATTCACGTGTAAAAGAACTGATAAATATAATTTCTGACAAAACAGATAACGGTACACATTTTAATGTATTAAATTTGATTATTATTTCATATTTTGCATAAACTAATGTTTTTTCTTCAACTTAGAAAATAAAATTATCGCTGAATTATGCTTGCTGCCGTACCTAATACCCCCCAAAGGCAGAATCCGTACCAAAGAAGGTCACTGGAAACCATCGATGATTGAATCCGAGGAAAGTCTCATTGTTCATGTGAAGGTAATAACAAATGATATTTTGGTAAATCCAAAAACTAATTTTTTGGTAACTTATACTAAATAATATTTTTGACTTCCTTTTAGAATGCCACTGAAATTTCTTCTGCCCGTGAAAATCGTATCAAAATCATGAATGCAAGAAAGATCACTGTGCAACCGTATAACTAACGATTGGACCATCTGTCGACAAACTACATAGTTTTTACGTATCAATCGACAAAACATTTCAAGTTTTCGGTGCAAAATATCCTATTGAAAGCAGCCATTTATGGTATTTAATACAAAGAGAAATTTATAATTTTAAAATGACTTTCGATAAACCGATTGGATTTATAACAGAAATAATTACCTCATTGCGGGCTTTAAGAGAAAGTACGACAAAAAATGGACAGTCATCAAGTAGTGATTGATTTTTGTTGTATCGACAGTTATTCGTTTATTTTTAAGTATATGCATTGAACTATGTGTCATTATTTTGATAGAAATGTATTTTTGCCCTTTTTGTAAAAAAGCCATAAAAAGTATATTACTATTGAAAGCTCATTGTAAACTACATCATAAATCAGAAACTATGTCGAAGTATCAATGCTTTGAAAAATTATGTTTTCGTACTTTTACTGATATCTATTCGTATTTTAACCACTTAAGCGTAAAACATCCTGATAAAAAACCACTAAATGATGCTTTCAATAAATCTATAACATGTGGTAGCTCCGTAGGCAACAAAGAAGTTTTTTCTGATGTAACTAACAATAGCGGTATTGTAACTGTTGATTATTCGTGTTTTGAGACTCCCGCTGTCTCACCTATTACCCCTGAGCAATTTTGCTGCAACATCGAGAAAAACGCAGCATTATTTGTGTCTGATCTATATTCTAAATTATATCTAAGCCGTACATTTGCCCAAGAAAATATTTATTCTGTCCAAAATATTCTTCAGAACATACACGATATTCAGAGTAAATACGAAAGTACTTCAGAAAACATTGATTGTGATTTGGTGAAAATGTTTGATGCATTTAAAAATTGCTTCAGTAATTTCTCAACAGAATATCGTTCTCTGCAATATTTTAAAAGAAACGAATCTTTAATTGAGCCAATAGAAATATCTGTCGGTCAAACATTCAAAAGTAAATTGATAAATGGTGTACGTAAAATAAGCGTTATAGATCGTAAAATGTGTGTCATACCGTTAAAAAAAAATCCTCAGAATTGTTTTAGAATTGCCAGGGGTATATGAAACTCTTCTTACGCATATGCGTGAATTAGAGAACAATAATTCATTCAATAATTACATACAAGGCGAATTATGGCGTTCAATAGCTCAGAAATATCAAAATATGGTTTTTCCGTTAATTTTATATTTTGATGATTTAGAGATAAATAATCCTCTCGGTACTCACCGTGGAGTACATAAACTTGGTGTAGTTTATTGTACTCTCGGTTGTATCCCCGAAATGTATTATAGTCAACTTGAAAATATTTTTTTACTCCAGATACACAATTACGAAGATCATAAATCTGTTGGAAATAGATTAATTTTTTCAAGTATTATTGAACAATTAAAAGAATTAGAGGAAGATGGAATATTTATAGTGATAAATAATGAAAAAATTAAAATGAATTTCGTTTTAATTCAAATTTTAGGTGACAACTTGGGCTTGAATACCATTTTAGGATTTTGCAATAACTTTAATAGTAATTTTTCTTGTAGAATTTGTTTATCGGATAAACAAACGATCCAATCTCAAATAATTGAGAATGCTAATCTCATACGGACAATTGAAAACTATGCATCTGATGCAAAAGTATGTAATAACGGTGTTAATGAAGAATGTGTATTTAATACTCTTTCTAGTTTTCACACAGTTACGAACATGAGTTTCGACCCAATGCACGACCTTCTCGAAGGAGTATGTCGGTATGACTTAGGAAAACTTTTGAAAATATTGATTATTGAACAGAAATTATTTTCTGTAGACACGTTAAATCACCGAATTAAATATTATAACTATGAATCGCATAATATTCTACCTATCTTCAGCATAGATACCATTAGAAAAGGATATATTATATGTATATTCAGCTTCTGAAATGAAATGTTTCTTGTATCACCTCGGTCTTCTCATAGGTGATTTGATTCCCAAAAACAATAAAACATGGAAAATTTATTTCATTCTATGTAAAATAACTTCGATTGTGTTTGGCAGAAATATAAATATTGAAAATATAAATTTATTACAAGAGCTAGTAAAAGAGCACCACATACTTTACACAAAAATTTTTAATGATACTTTAAAATTTAAACATCATATATTGCTACACTACCCACGAGCAATGAGATCTACAGGGTGTTTCAAAAGGTGCGGATCAAAATACGACCATCGGATAGAACGCGAAAAAATACGAAAAAAATGTATATATCACTTTTTTCTCTGAGGCTTAGTTCAAAAGTTATTAACTGATAAAGATGGGGAATGAAACACGCGCTACAACGCGTTTTCAGAAATTTTCAAGAACGCAGTGGTTTGGTTTTTCACTCATATCTTTTACAAAAATTAAGTTATTTCAATTCTGTTTGAACCGTCGTATTCGTCAGGATTTTCTCTACAAATTTCACATTTGAACCATAAACTTTTACGCGAATACCTGTACGACAGACGGTTGCAAACATGGGTGGAACATTACCCCGCGAACCCAAATCGGGCGTAAAACGCATCCTTTTCGTTTCAGGTTTCAAGGTTTTAAGAGCTGAATAGTTGAGAGATATATCCGTGCTACGAATCACAACATGAACTGAGTTAGTTCATGATAATTATACTACATTAGATGTAGTACGGTTAGAGATATTAGTTAGAATATGGCTAAACTTCACTACTTATTACGTCGTTTCCATTTAACATTTAACATTTAATTCATTTGTATTTTGTTTTTATCTTCTTTCAAAATTTTTTTTTCGTCATTTGAAGTGACTTTATGGGGGTAATTAAAAGGGGCCCGCCAAATACGTTTTTAACTTTATTTCAACTTACATGTCCTGTATCTTCATTCCTTAGTTGAACATGTACTCATATTTGTGATACTGAGAATGCGTTTGCAACAGAGAAGGAAGGAGAGGACAAAACAGCTTTAGGTATTTGGCGGAATGATTGATCTCAATTATTCCGCTGCTGAAATTTGTTTGAAAGAAAATGAACTAGGAAGGGAGAGAGAAAAAAAGAGATTTCTGATATTGAGAATGAGACTGCAATAGGAAATGAGAGAGATGTTCGAAATAACCTAAGTATTTGGCGAAATAATTGATGATCTCAATTATTTCGCTGCTGAAATTTAAAAAAGAAAGATGGAAAAAGAGAGGAGAAGCGGAAAGAGGAGGATAGAGAAAGAGAGGGGAAATCTATGTGGGAGGGAGAAGTTGTGATAAAAAGATGAGGAGATTAGGATCACATTCGCGCGGTGTATTTGTCACAGGTCTTAACACTAAGAATGTAGAGAGGGGGGAGGGGGGTATATTTATACTCATAAATATTTGGCAAATGATTGATCTCAATTCTTTCGCAAGAGTAAATTTTGAAAGCTTCAACAATAATGGAAAAAGAAAGGGGCTGATTAACGAAAGCTTTAGGGATAAGGAAAGAGGTGGATGGGGAATATACTTTTACTATCAGCACAGTCTTCACTGTATTAATTTATATAACGTAATAATAACGTAACGACACAATTCGTTACAACAGATTAAAAAAAACAACAGAGCCTCTTTTAAGCCCTCATTAAAAGGAATCTAGTAACTTTTTAATTTTTAATAATTTTTAGTACTTTGTATTTTGATATCGGAATAAGTTAATCAAACTTGAATAAAATTAATTTCTTATTCCAATATCCTCGATATCTCGTTCATTGGTTTGTTCTCAAAAAGTTGTTTTTTCAATTTTATGGGGAACTCTTGTTGGTACTACGCCCAAGAATTGTTATCTTCGCTAGACATCATTTGCATTGTTAATTGTTTTCGAAATTCAACACTTGATATTTTACTGTTTGTAAGACTATTATATATTACCCACGTATTTTCAACAGTAGTATTTAAAAGTTCAAACATAATTTTTTTATACCATTTTACGGATTTGCGTAAAGGATTGCAGTATGACGACATTTGATCAGAAACATCTACGTATGATTTTCCTTCATTGTAATTCTTCACAATTTTTGGTTTGACACAGTCATTTCCCTTTTTCCGTACAACGACCGTTTCGTTAAAGTGCTTTGTAGATAAGGAAAGGACGACACGTTTGTCTTTACATTTGAGTACCGTCAATCCACCCATACTTTCTTTTGAAATATATTCGTTCCTGTTTAATTTTTTTGCAACTGAATCTTTCGGAATGCCGCGGCGATTCAACCGCATTGTTCCAATAAGATGAATATTTCTGGCAATTAATTGCCCAGCTAAGACAACACTTGTGTACCAATTATCGGTACACACTGTATGACCTTTACCAAATATGTCTTCACACAATGATAAAACTACATTTGTCGTTTTTGCTTTATATATTGCAGAACTATATATGTGAAATTGTCTATAATCGATGCTACAATTCATTTTTTAGGAATCATTTGTTTCTCAATGAGAATTGCAAATGGCCTGAACGGAAAAGAGCGGACGGGGATCGTGTACGCCCCACATTACACGGAATGTAATAATCGATATTGTGATAAACCTCATCTGAATATTTCGGTTGAGGAGCAACTGTTTCCTATACATAAACATAAGCTTGAAGCAAATTCGCGCAATGTATACAGTTTTGGTTAGTAGTAGATGATAAATCAAAATATATATTATGATTGAATTCGCCCACTTAGATAAGGACAAAGCGCTTATTCAACGCCACTGAACTAATTTTTAGTTTTAATGTTAGCTGAAACATGTCTTAATGTCATCCTTAATAAATGATTGAGAAGATGTATTTTGATATTATTAATTCGTTGTCGTAGTTCATTTTACAGCAACGCTTAATAATATAATTGTGCATTATTCTTATTAAAAAATGCAAAAGATACCGAATACATTTATACGATAATAAAATAACTATTCTATCTGAGAAAGCATCTATTAATAGGCCTGAAATAATGAAAGTAAATGTTGAAATCAACGATAAATTGAGCAGTAAATGTCAATCTATTGCCTTCAAAATCAATGCTCAATTATTATCTCATTGTACAATAAATATTGATATTGAATCAACTTGAAAATTATCTATTCCATTTGGAAGTTCAACCGAAATTTAGATTGCATATTATAAAATTTTTCGATACTTTTAATCAATCAAGTAATCGATTAAATAAGTGTCGCCTTTTGTTTACTGTATTCGCAGACGATTTCTCCATTTAGTATCGAGTGATTTATTATTAGAAATAAACGCGTCACAAATAATTTCATTATAAATAATTTATTGTTCAGTTTTTTGTAAAAGTTCTATTATATTTTTATTGGTGTTTCCATTTTTATTTATCTATTACAATGGATTTCACTAATCGCGAACATGCCGATATGATTTTAATTTACGGCGAAGCAAATTGTGTGGCAATAAGAGCAGCCAGGTTATACGTTGAGCAATATTCTCGAAGACGTCAACTCTACCAAAGTGTTTTTTCGGCCGCATATAAACGTCTGTGTGAAACCAGCAGTGCATTGTCTAATTACAGACGTAACGGTGCAATGAGCGTGTCAGAGCTCTTAACATCGAAGAAGAAATAATTGCCGAATTCGAAAATGATTTGACAATAAGTATAAGATAAGTTTCTCGTCCGATGGGGATAAGCTATGACTCAATCTAAGCAACACTAGCAGAAGAAGGAATGCATGCCTACCATTACACTCGCGTGCAAGACTTAGCCCGATACGATTATAATCAACGCCTGCAGTTTTGCCAGTGGCTGGTTCATCGATGTGAAGAACGTGAAAACTTCTTGCACTAGATCCTCTTCACTGATGAATCGTCTTTCGGTCGGGACAGAATGTGGAATACACATAATTTCCACGTTTGAGCACGAGAGAATTCTCATTGCATATCCTCTCGAGGATTCCGAAATCGATTTTCAGTCAACCTATGGGCTGGAAGGTTTGGAGATCAAATGGTAATTTATATTTTTAATAAAATGAATGTATAGTGAATAATAAACATCTTTTCAATTTAATGAAACGAATTCTAATTCAGGTTGGTCCGTTCGAATTGAAGGTGAATTTAAATGGTGAAGTGCGTACACCGATTTTTTGAGCCGCCGTTTCCGCCGACTATGTGTGCGAGCCGGAATTCCTCTACACACGTACAACTCACTCATTTTCCAGCACGATGGAGCTCCTGCTCATACGAGTTTATTATCAAGAACTTGGCAGCAGCGAAATTTTCGTAATCGCTATATTAATCGAGGCGGTATTCCCCCGATCCCCCGATCTAAATCCTCTGGATTATTTTTTATGGGGAATGATCAAATCATAATAGTACCGGAATCCAATTCGAACCATCGGAGAATTGAGGAAAAAATAAATACGGCACTACGAACAATCACATCAGCGGTGTTTCAAAAAGCAATCGATAATCTTATACGTGCACGATGTTGTATTGAAATGAAAGGCGGAGACTTTGAACACCTATTATAAAGGTATAGAAAATGTTTACAATTATATTATATTGTATCCCAGAAATCTCACTTTTCCGATTACTAATGCCTTTTTTTCTATTTTAGTATCACTAGCTGTGTAGCTGTGTGAATTCAAGTGAAATGTAAATAGTGTGAATATAATTCTAGTTATCATCTTATTATAGTTTTGTCGTTGTTATTGTTCGATTTATGTGCATGTAAATAAATCAATGTTCGTTCTCGTTAATCATTCTTTTTTCGTTCTTTCGTATTCTTTTTTATTTCCCAACTTTTTAAGACTACGATTTTTTGTGAAATTTCGAGAACCAGAACATCGCTTAAAAAAAAAAAATAAACATATACGAGCTGCTCCATAATGTCTACCTGAAATAATGCAAAAAAATGGAATAGGCAACAGAAGCTGCGGAAATTTTATACGAGAAGAACGGTCATGATGATTCGGTATCCATTTATATTACATCTCCTTCCCGTTCTCCGATTTTATTAGAGTGCTGTGTGTACTTGAAACCTGTTACTTCTGGTAGACGATAAATGAAGCAGATTTTTGAAATTTGAATCCGGGACTATACATTCTTTGTGTCCTGGAGAAGTAAGATACCAAATTTCAAGACGATTAAGCTGGAATTGTTAAGATGCAAGCTTTTTTTTTCGCGAAAAGTCGCTTTTTCCTGATTCGAGAGCTGTTAGGTATACATACACGCTGAATCATGTTCAGCGTAAAATGAAAAGTGGGGGTAAGAAAAATTCGGCGGTCGTGAGATTTATCTACAGTACGCAGTTTATAAAAGTGCAAAGGGTTAGACGAGTAAATATTATGCGTCAGTAAATAAATAACCAAACGGATATTATTAATACAGGGTGTTTCAAAAGATGTGGATCAAAATAGCACCATCGGATAGAGCGCAAAAAAATAAGACAAAATGTATATATCACTTTTTT
>NCVS01005149.1:0-13554 GCA_003055095.1 Goniozus legneri | reverse complement strand
GTTTCTTCTCAGTTTTTCACGTACTTCAACCCCCTAAACTTCGGGGCGCCACTTTTGGGACACCCTGTACAAAAAATTTTTTGGAATTTTTTGGAATTTTCTTTTCAAAGTGCCGCCATTATCTCAAAAAATTTTTTTTTGACTTGACAGTGGTTCATACCATAACTACACCTTTACTAATGAAGAATCTTTTTTGTTTTTTTTTTTCAGATGACCCCAAGGGCTGCAATCGTGTACGCCATGGCGCTCTGTTTTTTTTGCCGCTTCCACTTTGTCAGCATGTAACTTTGTGAATTTTTATTTGTCAGTTACGAATTTTTTTTATTGTATTTGGAAAATATGAATAAATAAACGGTAAAAAATGGATAATAAAAATATTCTGCGTTTTATTTCTACAGCGCTCACTAAAAACGCGCGAAATTCGGGTCTCTAGACTAGAATACTCCCTTAACCCCCTATTCCGGGCGCCACTTTTGGGACACCCTGTATACATATATGTATAGTATACATAAGGGTAGATTACAAAATTATTGAATTATTACCTGTTTCTAAAATCAATGTTCCAGTGTATGTTTTTCTTGTGATAGAAAAGTATACCGAGTTTCCTGGTTTCATGCTCTTTCTATCGCCAACTACTTTTTAATCTTCTACAGTTATATCTGAATTATCAATATTTCAGTGAATAAAAAACATTTTGTGATTTCTTATGCGAACACGAAACGAAACCACGTTTTGGGGGTTAACTTTGAAGGGTTGTAGAAGGTGAACCGTAAATTTGCGCCAGAAATCCTTTTGGGGATCGTCATGTATTACTAGAAAATAGCTTTGTGCAAAATTTAATTTCAAAATTCGCAGCTCCTCTTTCGGAACTATACCCAAACATGACAAATTTCATAAAAAGAAATATTATATCCAATTAGAGGATTGAAAGTTTAAGATCCCAATTAAGACAACATACGTTCGACTTTTATAGTTTATTATTTAAAATCGGGGTTTCGGTTGCCAACGCTTATCGACCGCTAGCCTATTAATCGGCTTTGAGCTACCGACTGGTTTCGTACAGTATGGGATTGATGTGTGGGATTTATTGTTCTTAGTAACTGTATACTAATCTCTCTATATCTTTATTAATTATAATATTTTTTTTACTGTTACTATATATGACAAAGACTATGCAAATAAAGTATTAAAAGATACTATTTTGGTCCATCAATAAAAAAAGATTAATCGATTGCTCGTCGAGAATAAAATACTCATAGAATAAGGAAATAAAAAGATTTTAATGTAACTAGATTGTCTTTTTTATTTTCCTGAATAGTATATTATGAAAAGAAAATAAGAAGAATATCGTAGACTATGAGTCAATTGCAATCTGTGAAAAGTATTATAATATGCAACCCCAAAATGGCATTCAGAAGAATTTGAAGATTTAATCCAAGAACTTTAACCGAACTGATCGTTCTCAATTGATGTAAAAGAATGTCTCGCATATTATTTAAAAATTTTGAAACGCCTCGAGAAATACACCAATTGAACTATTTATTCAGTTATTAATGAGTTTTTATTCAGTTTTATTATTATATTTGTCTTAGCTACTATTAAAAATTATTTACTACTAAATTACTACTACTAAAAATTATTATATTATATTACTAAATAATAATACATACATAACATAAATAATGTAATATGTGTACATGTTTATTATAACATTACTATCAATTAAAATCATAAAATGATGAAAACGTAGCGATTCAATATATTCTTAATAAAGTTAATATTAAATGAAACTTGTCACTTGTCAATTAATCTACAGAAATAAAAGAAAATGAGATGAAAATTCAACGATTCAATAAAAGCTTAATGTAATTTATATTAAACAAAACTAATCACTCATCTTTTATTTAACAAAAATTAAAATTCAGAATCTGGAATTAAAATATCCCCTAAAGTATTTTCTATTCTGACGAAGTTAATGACATAATTTCATTAGGGCCTAAAGAATTTTTTTCAAATAATATGACACCCGATGATCTTGGCGTTTAACTCGTTAATTATTTATTTAAAAGAAATTGTTGCTCAGTATTGCATACCGGGGTAATGTACATTACATGTGTCGAAAACAAATTAAATTTTGACAGCAGAGTCATTACTCCTGGTTTGCAATACCGAGAAACAATTTTTTTTAAATAAATAATACGAGAGTGTCATGTGCGTTTGAATCCCGTGTCACTAAATTTTTTTTTATTTGACTTCTATTGGTACTTTTTTTTTAATCAATCAATCGACTCGCTATTAACTAACGGATTAGTTGTTCGATATAGTAACTCAAAATCATTTTATTATATATTTTTAAATTATATAAGTCGGAATGAACATGTATAAAACAAAATATTTGTATCACATAAGCGCGTAATAATCAAATATCAATCTTAAACAGAAAATATTTTTTTCAATCATTTATTATTATTAATATCATCAAATAAAGATAAAATATGAATTTTCTATGTAATTCTATCTTTCGCGTTCATTATTACTTATCATATTAAGTTTTAATCGCTTCTGAAGTTCTGACCAAAATTGACGTGAATCCGCTTTAGGATTCGAGAATTTCGACATTCAACTCACGACGCCTCTGGGAAATAGTAACTTTCATAGATGGCGCATCGGTTTCCCCCAGAATCTAGCGGTCTCTACTCTAGATAGTCGGTACCCATTCTATCATTTTTGCATCCCTGCTACCGGGCTTCAGTAAAATAGCTCACAAAAATCAGCCAATCGTAGGCTAGCTTCGCCTAGCAACAATAAGAGCGGGGGTTTTAAAAGGGGAAACGTAAATTTCAAAGATTATTTGATCAATTTAAAGAATTTCATGACGAGTAATGACAGAGTAATAAGTTTTTTTTATTGTTCTAAATACTAAATCAATAAGAAATTGTCTAAGATTTAAAACGTTTTAATAACTTCTTATATGTGTGAAAATTTAAACATGTTTTGTGTGAATTATTATACAAGTTCAAAAGCAACATGGTTAAAATAGAGGTTTTCGTTTATAAATAAAACACTGTGATATGTCAAGAAAATTTATGAAGGGTGTAGAAATATAATTTATTTTATTTTTAGTCGCGGAAAAATGTCACTTTCAAATTTTATCAATATCGTAGTTTTTTACAATTGCATTCGCGAAATTTGGGCAATGAGAGTAAAAAATTGTGAGACTTTTAATTTCAAAAAGAGAGGCTGCCATTGTACACCATAAAAATGTATATTTAGAACTTTTATAAAAATGTGTAATTTATATATTTTTCGTATTAAACTTTTATTACTTACAGTATAAATAATAGAACAATGCATATCTTAATTGATATTTACGCTGTATAACTGTACATACGTATTTTGATGAATACACAGACTAACCGTTACAACATACTGCGTGTCACGTACGCTATGGGGAAGTTTGGGAACTAGTCATACCGTAACAAAAAATTCGGAAATGAAAGAATTATATCAGTAACTACTATATTTAAGTATATTTATTTCAAAACAAAATAAAACAATTAATACATTTTAGTACGCAATGATGAAACAAGAATTTACCAAATACATAACATTTTTTATTATTTTCCAGATAACGTAATTTCATCAATTTCGGCCTTTTAAGCGACACCTAACGGAAATACTAGTTACTTATAATCGTAGTTACCGCTAAATCAAAAGATGAATCTTCTTCGAGAGCTCGTTTTTTACCAAGCACTAAATGACGTATCAGAGTGTCTCTCGTTGTAAATAATATTCTTAATTAATTTAATCTATAAGTATAACATTAATAAACTATAATACCAATGACTGACGACGTGAAGTTAGATCACCGTGCACGAAAACGGATTAAAGAAGTAAAAAAAAAGGCTAGACCAGGTAAGTGGAATTCGGAAGACAATTATTTTTCTCTCATAACCTCTATACTAATGCGATATGGACGGGCTAAACGTAAAAATGATTCAATTTTTAATTATTCTATTTGATATTTGTTTGTTATTCATCTAAAAATAATTGCTAAGCGAATTTTATTTTCCTTTAAGTTGTTAATAAACTGATCCCTACAAGAATTGTAAGAACGGTATTAATCACTGAAGACCTTGGATGATGTAACTTTAAACATTCGGAAATAACAGTATTAGAGAAAACTTATCGTCACTATTATCTGTAAATACATGCATTGTACATCTTCGAGAAACCAAACGACGAGAAAAAATAAACCTCGTGACGTTTTCTAACAAATTGTAAATTTCATATAAAAATTATGCTAATTTATAACTCACACTATATATTGAATCTTCCAATATTTTTACCGGGAAAATTTATGTAATTTTTTGTAGAGTTTGTATAATATACACATTTACGTTTATATATATATATATATATATATATATATATATGTGCATATGTGCGCGCTCTCACATATCACACATACCTTCATTTAAACTTATAGTTGATAGATAACTCTTTATTATAAATATGATTACAAATTTTAGAACTAGCTGACAAGGCTGCATGGATTCAGCAGGGTTATAGTAAGAGGTTTGACATATTTTGGGATTTCAAAGATAACGCAGAGCGTATTGAAGAATCCAAAGTAACTACAGACGAATTTATAGCAAAATATGAAAAACCATACAAACCTGTGGTAATCAAAGGGGCTACAGATTCATGGAAAGCACAATATAAGTGGACTATCGAGGTTTGTAATATTTTTTTGTGTAATTTGTTAAATTTAATGAAACTTATTCTCATAAATTCATCATGATTATTAATTATTACAGAGGCTAGCGAAAAAATATAGAAATCAAAAATTCAAATGTGGAGAAGATAATGAAGGCTACAGCGTAAAAATGAAAATGAAATATTATGTGCAGTATATGCTCAATAACGAGGATGATTCTCCTTTATACATATTTGATAGCTCATTTGGAGAACATATTCGTCGTAGAAAGCTCTTAGAAGATTATACAGTTCCAAAATATTTTCGCGACGATCTATTCCAACATGCTGGTGAACATCGTAGACCACCATATCGTTGGTTTGTCATGGGACCATCAAGATCTGGTAAATAAAATTAACAGGCAAATTAGTAATTAGTGACTATTAGTTTATTTTTAAAGGCATCAATAATTAATAGTAATCTAATTATAGATGTGTAGTAAAATAGATATTTTTATTAAAGAGGTTGTAGTGTTACTAATTGAGTGAAAAAATATCTTAATGATAATCTTTATTTATTAACTTATATGCCAAAAACAAAATTCTTTTTAATTTAAGTGTTGCGAGAAAACCAGATGGATATGAAAGAATTTAAATATGTAATTTATATTTTCATATTTTACTGTTTAAGTCCTCTTTTTTATAAAAAATATATATGTTTATTTTTATTTTTCAAAACAAAATATATATTGCACATTGCATTGATTAATAAATTCTTTATGATAAAAATATATATTGGACATTGTGTTGATTCATAAATACGTTACAATTAAAATTCACATCGTTAATTAGTTTCTTACATTATTGATTACTGATACTGATTCATGTATTTTTGTCAATCAAAATTATTTTCACTAATTCAAATTTTTATCTCATACAAATAGGTACAAGCATTCATATAGATCCTCTAGGAACCAGTGCCTGGAATGCATTAATTTCAGGTCATAAGCGATGGTGCCTTTTTCCGACTCATACACCTCGCGATTTATTGAAAGTGAGTGCAGCAGAAGGTGGGAAACAGAGAGATGAAGCTATTACTTGGTTCTCTGTAATCTATCCAAGGACAAAATTACCTAGTTGGCCTCAAGATTGTTTACCAGTGGAAATTCTTCAGACATCTGGAGAAACAGTTTTCGTGCCTGGGGGTTGGTGGCACGTTGTTCTCAATCTTGACGACACCATAGCTGTTACACAAAATTTTTGTTCCCGAACCAACTTCCCAGTCGTATGGCATAAAACGGTATGTAGAGATTATTTAATGTATTGTTTGTTTATACTTGATAATATAAAAGAATTCCATAAATCCATTTTTTTATATGTAAAAGCAAAGAAATTATATTTAAAAAAATTCAAATTAGTGGTCGAAATGCCAATTACACAAACATATTTTGAAGATTCGAAAAATAGTGAAAATATAAAAGTAACTCATTTAGGAAATAAGTTAGTAGCTCTGATTTAATATTTTATTTCTATTATTTGTAGACCTATGAACTGAAATATTTTTTTGTTCTAGAATTTTTACATTAATTTATTCTCTTCATCATATAAATTTTGTCAAAAAAAATTATAGGAATTCTTTATTTCAAAATTTAGTTAGTAAATAAACTATGAGTATAGTGTTCGATGAATCTGCAACATAAATTAATTTCCAGCAATGAAAATGTACATGTCCAACAGTCAGGCGATAAATCTTTTTACCTCGTTAACATACAGGAATTTTTATAATTAAATTTTTCATAATATAGGTACGTGGAAGACCAAAACTATCTCGCAAATTATTGAAAGTTTTAAGAGATAAAGAACCGGATTTAGCGACACTTGCTGACTCTATAGACGTTAAAGAAGATACAGGTGTTGCAAGTGATTCTTCCAGTGGGTCTTCAAGTAGTTCTTCTAGTAGTAGTAGCAGTAGTCAATCAGAAGGTAGTGAGGATGATAGCGGTCAAGAATCGCTTACAGCTCATAAAAAAAGAAAGAGGTAAATTTCTTTATAATTTATTTATTCTTTACAATAATTATAAACATATTTAAGGCATAATACTGATTTACATTTTCAGAAGAAAATTGAACAATAACCAGCCCTGACAATACCATGTACTCGGGACCTACAAAGACCTCAGACTGTACAGTATTAATCAACAATTATTGTTTGTACTAAAAATAAATATCTATAATAATTATTACCACCTTCATGTTCATAATAAAATAAATGCTAGATAATACCAAATCTATTCTTATTAATATTCTTTACTTTTATATCTTAGGCATTTTCATGTTTATTTGATTAGAGGCAGATAAAATCAAATACTAAACAAGATTGTAAAGAATCAATAGAAACTACTTAATTTTAAGTGTTTAATCGAACAACTTGTATTATGTTTGAAACGAATGCAAGTCGAAATGTAAAAATAACAATAATTTGTTCAAATAGGTAGTAAAAAACATGAAATAGAAAGAAAATTCTAATAGTATATCATTTAGTTGTAAATACATTTTCATATTTTCGTTCAATTTCCGAGATAGTTACAGAAAATTGAAAAATACATTAAAAACACTTCTTCACAAAATAATTTATATTTTTAATGAATTTACTAACTCTTTAAGGAATTACTTCTCTGGAACGTTCTCGATTCTCTGCTGCAATAGCTCCATAATCTTATCGTTCCGTCGCTTCATGGGTTACAATGACACGTAACCATGCAAAGCACCAAATTGAAGAGTAAAAACATAGAAGCACAATAACAAAAAAAAATTAAATTAGCATACAGAGATTGCATTGCTATTTTCGTTTGTGTAAGAATTATGTGTATTATATATTATGTGCAATATATTATGTGTAATATATTGCAGTATTAATATTGTGTGTAGGGTTTTACATGCTTAATTTATATTTTAAATGAGTTTGTATCTGCGATTTTGCTGAAAGTGAGATGCGTTTCTACACCTAATGGGAGATGCTTTTTTTAATTTTTGTAAAAAAGATATTTTTCTTTTCTTTTCTTTATTTCGTCGACCTATTATAAATTTGAGAATATTTTTTCTACCGTATTCACCGTTTTGAAAAATTGCTCAATTTGGACGTATTTTTTTTACTAACTATACAAAAACTACTTGTTTTTTGTACTTTTCGAAACAAATTCTTTAACGAACCCTGATATTTTCTCCCTCTCCTGAATTTGTAAAATAGGAAAATATCTAAACCTATATTAGTTCATGATAATATTCGGCGAAAAAATTTCTACATAGGCCATGATTTCGGGAAAATTTGGTTTTTCAAAATCGAAAGACACAAACATTTTTAAAAACGCGATTTTAATTGACAGTGAAGCAAAACACCATGACGCCTCACCAAAGGATTTACTTAATTTCTTTTTCATACCATAAACTATATGTATAAAACAATGAGTACAATAGTCTCTGTCTAATTTCCTGCTATTGAGAAACAGGATTTTCTTAAAAAAGGAAATTAATGAAAACTAATCAAAGCATCGCTTCCTATGAGACTGACACAAATTGACACATAAAATGCAATACTCATTTGTGTGATATTCAATTTATTAGTATAGATTTTAACGAATAAAAATAGGAATACGTAAACAAGGTCATCTGAAAATTAGGAAAAACTCATTACAATTTAAAAGAAAATATGTTCAAGTTGAACAGTTCTTCAAGAAATTGTGGGATAGTTAAAAATGTCGAATTTACGAAATATCGATATTTCAAAAAATATAGGCTGAAAAAATTCAAAAAAGCATCTTTCAACGTATACAAGAATATATTCTAATTTCAGCAAAATCGCAGATATGAACTTATTTCATAGATAAATTTGGCATAAAACGTCTCATACAGTTATGGGCAAGGAAAGTAAAATATCCTGTGATTCAGATATATCTTGAGTACCTTACAAAATATGAAAATTCCAAAATAGCCATTTCAAAGAAAATATTATTAGGAGAAAAGTTAGTTTAATTACGTTAAATTTGAAGTTAATTCATAGATGTTTTATCATAACTTTTTTTTTTAAAAAGATGCCACTTAAGAAAAACTGAATTTTTACATTTCACTCATATTCCTGGAAAAAAAATTTCGTAAAATTTCTTTCGTCATTGAAAAGAACACGTTGTTCCGAAAGAGTTTGGTTACAATAACTCATGAACATATTTCGCCTATTCCCTCATATTTCACAATTCTATATTCAACGATGCTCAAAAAATTGAGTTGAATTCAGCCCACAGAGATATGTGTGCCAGTGTTGTATGTCAACAATTTCAAACCATTGGTTACACAGAAATAAAATATCATGTTTGAAACAAATGTTTGAAATAGTGAAAATATCGATTGTTCTTGTGGCAATTACCCATAATAAAAAAATTGCTAAAATGTTGTAACATTTCTACAAACATTTTGTTTCTCATTGTTTTCAAATAAATGGATTGAATATTGTGTTTGGCATTTGCCTAAATTAATACATGTTTCGTATGAAAAAGAAAATTGCCGTATAATAAAATCTCTCTACAGATGTATCAATGGTGTATACTATACTGTATAAAAAGTGAGAATTTCGGAGAATCAAGATAGAGAAAACTGCTATTACGATTTAAAATATCAGAAATCTACGAAAATAGAAAATATTCTCGGATGATAAATTATATCATTAAACAACATATGAGATGTAAAAGAAAGTTATTCAAGCCAACAAAATCTCGTGCGACATTAAAATGATAATAAAACAAGATAACAGTAAAGCAACATATAATAAACGAAGCAAAACGAGTTAGAGAGAAACTGTGGACATAGACATAGATAAGGGAGAATCTGAAATTCGCCACAGCTTCACCTCGCCCGAGCTGCAATCAACATCTGTGATGTAATTTTGTTCAAAAGAGCATCGTAAAGGTTGTCCCTAAATAAATCATAAATATATTATGATTACTAAAAAGAAAAATAAATTTAAAGCAATTGGAAGTTTGGGGACAACCTATGTAGAAAAATACGATAGTACTACCGAAATCTGTACGCATGAATCAAATATCGACTTACTTGCTTGCTGTAAATATATGCTGCTGATTTGTCGTTACAGCATTGATAGCGGAAGCATGAGCACGCACTTCTTCGATTGGGGTGCATTCCCCGTTTTGATCGATGGGAACCGACCACGCTCTTAAAACGCCACCGCGACAACCGGATACCATAATAGTGCCATTATTAATCGTACACAATCCTTGCACCCAATCTTTGTGAGCATTATTCAGCGACTGCACCAATTCCATCTTGCTCAAATCCCAACGTTTAATGCACATATCCCTTGATCCTTGAATTAATAGATCGAATTAGAATAAATATAGACTATTAAAAAATTATTTATGGCATAAATGGTTTTTGGGCCCGATTAGCTCAATTCTCATAAAGGAATATTCAATAATATTCATTATTCGTACAAGGTACTTGACACAACATCAATAGAAACCTAGTACCAAAATATCATTTTTTATTAAATTTTTTAGAATATTAATGTTGTTATAAAATACATTTCTTCAAACTTTATTTATTGATTCAAAATATTTACTTTTCCTAATTCAAGATAGAATGATACTTCAAACAATAAATTATAACTCTTGTATGAAGAGGAAGATGATTCTTCGTTCAAGTTTTTTATACTTCATTGAAGTATTTTATAACTCATAAGCCGGATACATGCATATGCTCTTACGCCAAAAAAACCTAAATCGAGACAAGAAATTCTTGATGTAAGACAACTATATAGTCGTGTTAGAAATAATTTTCTTAGATTAAGATTATTTCTCTTAAAACAGAATGGTGGTTATCTATCAGTATAGTAAGATATAAATAAATACAAAGGAATATATATTTAATTTTACCTGAAAATAATGTGTGATCCCGAGTAGTCAAACACTGGACCCCGTCGTAATGAGGCGGAGACAGACTGACAGATTGACCCGATGCATTGGGTTCTGCCAACGATATCAAATGATCCTTGCTCCCAGCTATCACTCTACCGTCTTCGGCAACCGCCAGGCACATAACAGCTGCCGAATGTGGCGTACTCAGTCTTCCCGTATAACTGAGTTTACGAAGATCCCAGATTCTGACTTTGTCACTCGCTGCCGTGTACAGTTCTTGATCATCCAAACTGAGCGCCAAGTCGTTAATAGTTGTTTCACCCACGGGCACTTGGAGGATTCTAGATGGGGTGGTTAATGCGATCGCGCCGCTCTGCGCTTGACCCGAAGAGTACAACGTCTTTATGCACGTGTTACCAGCTCTTAAATCCCAGGCTTTTACGTAAGCAGCTGAAACGCTGAATAATAAGTTCCTCGCGATCGAGTACTGGACAGCCACAACATTATTTGGATGGCCATTAAGTGTCATGCTTTCGATACCGGTTTCCAAGTCCCAAACTTTCACAGTTCGATCTGAAATAAATAGATTTGCGTAAATGTATATTATTTTTTGTAACAACCGCATCGAAAGTTCAATTTTGCATAATATATGCATATAATTGTCCGAGTTCCGTTCCGATTAGGATAATCCCCAATTTTTTACATATTCCCTTACAACGCTTGTTTCTGCATTATATGTTTTTGAATATTCTCAGCAAATTTTAGCTATTGGCTAAGTTTTAATAAGGGAGATTGGTAGTAAGGGACATTTTCATCGGATGAAATGAAACTCTCTCGGGACGGAATTCGACTTCTTCCTGTTTCGCACTTGTATCATATTATGCGGTATTATGAGAGTTTCAAATAATTACCTTTAGAGCCACTAAACAGTAGATTGTTCGTAGCGTAAATAGTTAGGACAGCTTTACTGTGTCCTTCCGCCACGTGAGAACAATGTAACACCGCTCTTGGCTGGGCCTATAACAAAATAAACTTATTATTATTATAAACTAAAACTTATTATTATTGCCTTATACCTTTCCATGATATTGCGATATAATTCCTTTCATGGGTTGGGGTTCTGACTGTATAGATTGTTTACTGGCGGTGAGTCTTGAAAACACATTTTCTTCACGGTTGTTGAATTTACGGTAGGTCGTGGGCGAACCAGGCGGTGAACAAAAATCCGTACTTGATACCTGCTCCCTATGTTTGGCGTATTATTATGTTAACATGTTAATTGGCTAATATTTCGATTGCGATTTACAATCGACATGCAAAATTAAAATTGACTCATGCATACACTTCGGGACAAAACAATTTCGTTGTTTCTTAAAAGAGTTGTGACAGAAAATCGGTTATATTACAGCAAGGTAGGTAAATTATAATGGTTAATCTCTCAGAGATAATTATTCATGTTATTTGTAGTTGAAGCAAAATTCATTGAGCATTGTGGTGGACAAAGAAATAAATTACTTCACAATTCTTTTAAAAAGAGAGTAACTATTTAAAAAGGTTCCTAAATAAATATTGCTTGCACTGAAAAACTTGTGCTTTTATTTATCGGTTCTTAATATTACAAAGTAACAAGACATTTTCACAAAAAATTTGGTTCCTCACACATTGCGTGTTGATTATTACTCTGCGTATTGTTTATAACTGTATATTGTAAACTGATAAGTTAGCAAAATTAAAAATACGCGTTCGTGTAATTATGTAAGTTAATCAAAAAAATTGAACACTTTTTATACAATATATTTATATAATAAACAGCACAACATAAACCATATTAAAATTCTCAGACTTGTAGAGTATTTTAAAATATTACCTATACGTTACAATATAAAAATTAAAAATAGTAAATATAATTATTTTTTAGACAAGTGAGGTGAATCAACAATCACCGAAGCGTGCGAAATTTACACTCAAGTTGGCTAATGCTTGCTTTTCAAGATTGCTAAACTTCATTTTTCCTAAAATAATTTCGTAAAAAAATATATATGGCTGGTAACGAAGAGGTTGCGAAAAATAAATAATTTACATTATTGTTATACATTGCTAATGGAACAATCCAAGAATTCGATGTAGACATTATAATATTTTAAATTGTATTATTCAAGATAAAATATCTGCATGAGAAAATACTTTTGTGTGAGAATTAATATTTGTGAATTCTTCAAAATCTTATTTCATAATACTATATGTATATATATATACTATATAGTATATATATATATATATATATATATATATATATGTATCATATTCATCTTTATTTTATTACAATTAATAATTTCCTAATTTTAAAAACTGTACCCATAAAAAAATAAATGATCATTTGTAATAAGTTTACAACTATTTATGAGTCTCATTTAGTCAACGATTCCAATATTTTAAATAATTCAGGGATTGATTACGATACGCTTTAATTAAAATCTGGGGCTTTACAAAAAAATTTCCAACCATACACTTTAGGTAGAAAAAATTTGTTTGTTCAGAGACTCAATTGAATTTTGTAATCAGTGTAATTGTTTTATAATAGTTAATGATATTGAGAATACTATACAAAGATTTTTGATTGTTTGTAACATTGAATATTATTTCAATAATTACAACAGTACCTAGTTGATTTTTTAAACCTCGCGAAAAAATATGACAAATACACGTTTTTAGCAGATGGACCCCTGCTTTATTGTTTTTCCATTTTATACATATAATCAACTTATTCATGGTTCACTACTTCAGAATCAACAACAATGTTGCACTCTGTACTATCTTTAATATTCTATATATCGCTGAATACTTTGATTCTATCATATATTCTCTTTTCTTATGAAATAACTATTTTATGAACTACACTAAGCCGAAAAATTAAGGGATAAGAAAAATATGATAA